>PVIW01001619.1:0-15002 GCA_004026585.1 Noctilio leporinus | reverse complement strand
TCCCATACTGTTTTCCACAGTGGCTGCACCAGCCTGCATTCCCACCAACATGGCACCAGGGTTCCCTTTGCCCCACATCCTCCCCAACACTTGCTGTTTGTTGATTTACTGATGATTGCCATTCTGACAGGTGTGAGGTGGTACCTTATTTCAGTTTTAATTAGCATCTCTCTGATGACTAGTGATGTTGAGCATGATGTGTCCTTTTTTGATAATGTGTTGTTTTGCTTTTTAAGATCGCTGAGAGGGTGAAGCTGTCAAAGACCAGGTCTGAATCTTCATCATCCGATCGACCAATCCTGGGCTCAGAAATCAGCAGTATCGGGGTGAGTGTCCATGAGAAGTAAAGCAAGGGAGTTCCCAACAGAGCTGCAAGGCAGTGGCTAGGAGGTGATGGAAGAACTTCCCAAGTTCACCTCCAATGGGCCAGTTAATCATAATAATAAATCATACCCGATTTCTTTCCAAAGAGTCAGATTAAAATGTATAGCGTTTCCACATGGTGAATTACTTCCTCAGCTTTGAGGGAAACATTTTTCCTCTACCATTCAGAAAGAAATGATTTAGGTCTGGAGATGCAGATGAAAACCCCGAACTCTCTGCTCCCCAGAGACTGAGTGAGTCAGGAAGCTCTGAAAGAACATCACCTTTTGCACATCCTGCTTGAAAGGCAGTGTGCTCTCCACTGGGGATGGATGTTGCGTTTGAAGTGTAGCCCAGTCCTGTGACAGACCAGAACCTTCGCACCTAGGACCAGAGAGTTCATTTGTAGAGCCTGCGGAGGCCCTGGGGCTGTAAGCTGGTGGATGGTGGAAAGGCGGTGGGTTAGGTTCCCCGGGGGAATACCTTTTAAAATTGGGGATGAGGTTAGAAGAGCCAGCTGTTGGATCCTTAAGGGTGGAGAGGGCCTGAATAGCGCTTTTAAGGCCCTCATTTAGAATTCTGCACTGTGCAAAAATTGCATGCAATCCAGATTCCATGCCAAATTTAAATTATGAAATTAAAGGAGTTGGCCGCTGTCCTTGGTTATAGCAGCCAGATGCAAGGTCCTGGAGTGGCAGGGGTTCAGGAAGGGGGAAGGGAGCCCAGACTTGGCTCAGTATCCAGAATTTTGGGTACTCTAAGCAGGCATTATTTCCCAGCAGCATGTATTCGAAGAATGCAGCTATATATTTTTTTATCCTGTTTATGTATTGCTTTCACAGCACATTGTTCGCTTTTCATAAGAGTCATATTATACAAACTGAGAAAGATCAGGGTAACCATCCCCTGGTGCCTGACCCTCCAGAATAGAAGCTGTAAGTTGTTTTGCATGCAGAGCATGCATGGGGTGTGGTGTCCCTGAAGTGACACCATCCAGAGGGGGTTATTGCTCACCTGTACAGGTGTCCAGCAGTGTGGCAGAACACCTGGCGCACACCCTTCAGGACTGCTCCAACATCCAAGAGATCTTCCAGACACTCTACTCGCATGGATCTGCCATCTCTGAAAGCAAAATTAGAGAATTTGAGGTGGAAACAGAACGGTTGAATAGGTAAGGAGAACTCCTGTGTGTTTGTGTGGTGGTGGGAGAGACCCTCCCTCCCCTTTGCAAAGGTCAACGGAAGTAAGCTTGTGCATTGGGACACGGTGACCTGTTGAGCTGGTGGGTGGGAGTTTCTACCCTCTTGCTCATCACGGTGCTCACGGCAAGCAGTCAGGCTGACTTGGCAGGCGGGAGTCCTGTGATTCTCGTGCATAGGGCCTTGTACTTAGAAGGACCCCACATTTGCTTTACTGCTTTTCTCTCATGGTTTTAAATTCTTAATAATTTATGAACTTGGGGCCCTGCCTTTTCATTCGGTACTGTCCCTCAGAAATTATGTTGTAATCCCCGGAGCAGTTCATACAGCATGACAAGTAGGTCAGAATGACAAAATGGCAACCAAGCAAAGCTCAGGAATGCTGTGTTGGCTCCCAAAGGGCACCTGGAGGCACCAGGAACCAGCAAAGGCAACCTGACTGCTGTGGTCCTGGGTCTAACCCTCCCTGCTCTCACTGAGGGTCGTCTAATTTTATGCAGGGTTTTAACCAATGTGCACAACCTTCAGTTCCTATTATGCTGTCTCGCTTAGAATAGTTTTACCCATATGCCCAGTGTTAGGCCTTCTTCTCAAGTCTCATTACTTTGAGGTTGTCTGAGTTTGCCCTTCTGCCTCTGGGCAAAGACTGGCCTGTGTGTTATTCCAACAATGAGGGAGAGCTGGTAATAAAAAGTAAGGAGAGACCAGGGCCAAACCACGGTAACCACTTTGACTCAGAATTGTCCTACAGTGGCAGAATGGATGTTGAATCTTATCCCAGTGTGGTGCGGCTGCCTTGACCTACCAATTTTCAGTGGCAGAGCTTAGTAAGAATTAGAAAGGCTAATGAACTCATCAGGAAGAAATGCAGATGCCGTTCTCCATCCACCATTGCTTAATGCCATTTCCCTTGTGTGTGGCAAACCTGCATAAATTGAATTACTGTGTTAGTCCTCCCTGATTTGAAGCTGTTTAATAATAGGGCTTGAGGACTAAGGAAATCTGGCAAATCTAGGTCATTTTAAGTCATGAAATTAAATGATTTCCGTATTAAGTCCAAAATACTTTAGAGTGACGACGATCCTGATGATTACCGTGTAGCAGGAAAGACACAGCCCTCAGGACTGTGTCGCAGGCTGGGGGGTGCTTAAACATGGGGGCAGCTATGCCCTTTGCAATGTAATGAAGTCAGATGCCTTTGGGGGCCCTCCGTTTAGCAATGATCTCCTCTACAGAATCTAAGATTTAGCAGCCCGCTTTGTCGTTGAACCTGGGGGAGGCTCCTTCCTCTTCAATTACGTGCACCTAGGAGAGACCAAAGAAGAAGAAACTATTGGGTGCTTGTAGCTCGCCTTATTGTGGTGTGGAACAGTTTGCAAAGGGCTCTCACAGACAAGCACTTCATCGTCAACTTGGGAGGACAGAGTAGTGGTCCTGTTTCCTGAAGGAGAAAGCAAAGGCTTCCATACTTAGTGACTTGCCCTAAGTGCGGAACTATTCATTTGCCCAGCCAAGAGTCCCTTTGCCCTTACCTCCGTTGTCCTGTGATCGGAGCTGCGGCTACAACATGGGAGTTCTTGGAAATAATCTAACAGGAGTGTTCTTAGAAATAATCTCACATCTGTTATTATTTAACTACCTATTGCAAAGTTGGAGGCCTATTACAATCCAAAATATGACAGCCTTTAACTCTGTGTGTGGGCAGGGGTGCAGGGTCATACCTAATCCAAATTGCATCCTCATTTAACCAATCTGTTAAGTACCTCCTAGGTATTAGGCTATTAGGCATGCAAAGGAAAGTAAAACAGACAAGATCCCTGCTCTGATGGAGCTTATATTCTCTTCAGTGGGAGAGCGGCCAGGCAAAAAGCAAAACAAATAAGATCATAAGAAAGCTCCAAGTAAATAGGAACATTTAAGGGTGAGATTTTAAGGGGGAAAAGGAGTACTCATATGACAAAGTAAGAATTGTCTTATGGGCCAACTTGTCAACCTCAAGGCTAGAAAGAAGTTGGCATACAGTCGGAACTGTCCCAAGGATAATGGAACTAAAGTAAGAAGAGGGCTTACCTGAGGTAAGGTGGCAGAATAGTCAGGGCTGGGTGGGGTATACATCTTGAGGCTGTGGACAACCTTTACTCTTTATACTAAGAGTCATTCAAAGTAGTAGAAGGAAAGCAGATCTGATACCAATCTTGAAAGATCAGTGTGAGGAATGGAAAGGGGTGGGGCTGGAGCAGGAGCAGAGAGGGTGTGCAGTGCAGCATTGTGGGCAGGGGCAGTCTGCGTTTGCTGGTAAAAATCAGCAGGAACTGCAGCTGGTTTAGATCTGGGTGTGAGAGGAGAGGAGGGGCGCAAAGCAGGTTCTCAGCTGTCTCACCTTTCTCGGTTAGGTACGTGGAGGTGGCTTTGACCGAGATGGAGGAGATTGAGGGAGGACATGGTTTGGGGAAAATCTAGAGTCCCACGTAGGAGCGTTAAATATGAGGTGTCAGTATGACACCCAAATCAAAAAATCAGGACAGCTGGCTATGTGCAACGAGCACTCAGAAGGGAGGTCTGGACTGGAGAAATTTGGGAGGCACGGGAATGTAAGTGCCTGTGAAAGTCACGGGACTGGCAAACCTCAGCGCCAAGGGGACAGTGTTGATAGAGGAAGGGACTGAGCACTGAGGAAGTGCCAATACCCACGGATTTTCTTGACAATAAGGAGCCAGCAAAGAAAACAGAAGAAATGACCTGTAAGGCAGGAAGAAAACCAGTAGAGACCTGTCATGACCCAAGTGATGAAGAATATTTAAAGAGGAAGGAGTAGCCCATTCATGGGGTGTTGCCTGAGGGGGGCCCCGTGGTGACTTTGGCTGCCTGAGGGGTGTGAGCTGGGTAAAAAGTTTGATCTCATTAGTAGGGACCAAATGTTCACAGGAGTAAGTTGAACAGTCATGAGAAAGTGGGAACTGTGTCAGGAAGCCTTCATGTGACAAGGATAGAAAAGTGTGCTCTGTAGCACCTTCCACTGAACCGACCTTTGTAGTGTCCGAAGCCTCACAGTTGTCTTAGTTGTATGTTCACTGGGCATCTTCCAAAAGAAGGGCAAGTGTCTCCATATCCTGCTCTCAAATATGTGGTTGTAAGATCGAGCCTCAAGGCAAATGGCTTCCAAGCTTAACATTTCAAGTGTCAGCAGCAAATTGTGTGTGGGAAACCCTCTGTCTCTTTAAGGCTTGGTGGGCAGAGTTCTACAGACGGGTGTGTCCTGTGGGAAAGGAATCCTTGTACCTAGAGGATCGCTGTCCAGGGACAGAAAATGGAGAAGCTGAGGCTTGTGTTTTTCTGACTTGGTCGTAAGCTCATCTGCTCTGAATTTATCGTTTGGATTCCTACAAACCCTCATGTTCCCACTGCTAGGCCTGCCAGTACTGAGCGGCTGCAGGACTATCCAACCTGGAAGGAACTTTGGACACGCTCTGAAGTTCCTGGTCCCCTTCCCATTCAGAGGTCTGGCAGCCAGTTTCCTTTTCACTCATTAATTCATCTTGTGTTTCTGCTCTATGGCTAGTGGTTAAAGAGCACAGGATCTGCAGTCAAACTGCCTGGTTCAAACTCCAGGACAAGGCACCTAACCTTTCTGTGCCTCCTTCTTCCTCTGAGAAAGGGAGACAATAACCCTTTGTTCAAAGGGCTTTTGAGAGGGTTACTGAGCAAGGGCTCAGCAAAGAGTAGCTGTGACAATAATGCCTTTTTTCACTGTCCCTGCGGAGGATGTTTTATTGAAGTAGATTTGTTGTGCTGATTATGCCGGCCTGAGGTCACGTGGTTGGCTACTCTTGCTGGGTAGGAAATACCTGGGTGCTTATTTTTATTTCTAATTCACACAGAATTTAGTGATTCTTTTACTTACAGTTGCTTCCTTGATTGTTTCATGTTAGTGACATTTGCTAAAAACATCTGACAGGCTCACTGCCTAACCTGCATTTCCAGCCTGACTCCAGATTGGGCAACTAAAATATTGGCAAAGTAGTTGGGATCTGTGTGTGAAATTGGAACTTTTTTCTTCCCTTGCAGCCGTATTGAACACCTCAAATCCCAAAATGACCTCCTGACCATAACCCTGGAAGAATGCAAAAGCAACGCGGAGCGGATGAGCATGCTGGTGGGCAAATACGAATCCAACGCCACAGCTCTGAGGCTGGCCCTGCAGTACAGGTGGGGCGTGGTGGCAGGGCCCCTTGCGTGTTGAAATGCATCTGGAGAAACCTTCTGCGTAAAGTAGAAAGCAGGCTTTTAGAAGACAGGCTGCGGGGTTCAACGGCACTAGTGTGATGCATATTGGAAGTCAGTGAGCACCCTTGTAGCAATTAAGAAACTAAAAGTAGTGAGTGTGGTGTTAGCAAACAGATGTGTTTCTGCCCACATAGTATTCAACTTAAATAGTATTTCACTCAGGTAATAGCACTCAGAACACCAGTCTTCATGTTGCATGTTCATCTGTTATTCTTTCCAACATTTATTCCTATTCACACCAATTTTACCTTGTTATAAATCTAGTGCGTTCTATTCAGTGTGTTACAGTTTTGCAATGTTTGAATGGCTCTATGCCCTGCATCAAGTTTATATATTGTTATTTTATTTACTCATTTCTCTAAAAGGCTTTTTCACACATTGACATTGAAAATAATTCTATGGTGAATAATTTAATGCAGACAGTATCTTCACTCTTTTTAATATTTTCCTTGGGCTAACATCCCTGAAGCAGAAATTATAGGTCAAAGGATAAGAATATTTTCATGGCTCTTCAGGCTTGCTGCCAGTTTTTTTCCCATAACAACAAGCCAGTTTAAATAACCACAGCGCATTCACTGATGAGCATGTGGTACATGAGCGTGCCCCTTTTTTCCACCTCGTCCACTTTGAAATTTATTTATTTTTAAATAACTGCCTTTTAAATAGCTAAAAAGCTATGCCTTATGATTGCTTTCCTAGGTTTATTTTTTTTTTTTTTAATTTTTACCATTTTTCATTTTATTATTTCCAGAGAGAGGGGAAGGGAGAGAGGCAGAGAGGGAGAGAGACATTAATGTATGGTTGCTTTTCACCTGCCTTCAGCCACAGACCTGACTGGAGACCTGGCTTGCAACCTGGTTATGTGTCCTGACTGGGGAATCGAACCTGCGACCTTTGGGTTCGCAGGCCGGCGCCCTATCCACTGTGCTACCAGCCAGGACGCTTTCCTAGGTTTATTTTATGAGTGTCACCATGTAGGCATATCTGCCAGGGTCCCAGAGCCATGACTGTATCTTACTCTTTATCATCCTCTAAACTGTTCACTATTGTTTTAAGAAACATCATTTCTTCAGAAAACCAAACCAAGATATATAAGGCCAGAGCTAGAGAATGATCACACTTGTTTACAGACACACCAGAGCCAACAGCTGACCCAGTTTAATAACTGGAGGCAGGCTACTCTGCACTCACGTCTGCCTTTCATCCTTGAGCACAAAGCGATGTCCCAGCGTCTCTAACCTGATAGGTGGGTTGCCTGCAGCAGCTGCTGGCACCCAGAGCTCTTGACTGGTCCCCTTTCCTTATCTCTCAGTAAAGGAAGATGAAAGGAAAGATCATCCAAAACCAGATGGTCTGATGACTAAACGCTGAGCTAAGCAGTATTTCCCCTACTCAGCTTAGAGAAGCTAATTGGTTATTTGCTTCGGTCCAGGGCTCACAGGCACCTTGTCCTAGCCCACGCAGACATTACACACATGCTCCATCTCCTGTGTGGATGTGGCTCCACGTGGGCTCACCAGTGGTGAAGAGAAAGGGGTTGCTTTTTGAGCCTTTACCTAGTGTGCCCTTGATGGTGGGCACGGAGAAAATTCATGTTTTTTCACTTAGAAATCCACACTCAGGCTCTTGTCAGAGATTGTGTATTTCATAAGATAATTTTCCAAGCATCTAATAGAACTGTAGTGATGGGACAGTTGTCTGTCTGTGCTGGCTACTGTGGCTACTGCAACCAAGGAACTGAATTTTATTTGTTAACTTACCATTTTTTTACTTAAATAGCCAGCCACTTGTGGCTAGTGGCTACTGTATTGAATTGTGCAGATCTAGGTCAAAACAGTCTTGTTTCTGCTCAAAATAGCCTCTTTCCTGGGGGCTAACATTGGTTAGCTATTCTTATATAACTATTATTATGTCATAGTTTTTAGGGTCAAGAATCTGGGTGCCTATGATTCAGGGTCCCTTATTGGGGTTCTGATGAAGCCACCCGCCAGGTCTGTGCCATTGGAAACCTTAACTGTGGCTGGCAGGTCTGCTTCTGAGGGTGCTCACTCACACGGTTCTTCACGGGTGTCCTCAGCCCTGCACTGGCTGTTGGCTACAGGCCTTCATTTCTTACCCCATGGGCCTCCCTTGGGGCTGCTCAAGTATCTTCAAGACATGGCCTCCTCTAGAGAGGATGAGGCAAGAGAGAGAGCGCCAAGATGGAAGTCATAGCATTTTTAATAATGCAATCTTGACTGTGTCATCCTTTCTGCCATATCCTTTTATTTAAAAAAAAAAAAAAAATTATTCATTTTGAGAGAGATGGAAAGGGAGAGAGAAAGAGGTGGGGAGAAACATCAAGGTGAGAGATACATTGACTCATTGCCTCTCACACATCCCCAAACAGGGACCTGGCCTGCAACCCAGGTATGTGCCCTGACTGGGAATCAAACCAGCAACCCTTTGGTTCGTAGGCCTGTGCTCAATCCACACCAGCCAGGGCACCATATTCTTTCGGTTGCCCGACAACCCTGGTGCCATGTGGATGCTGGCACAGGAGGTTGCATTGCCTTTCCCTTTTAGTGGATCATGGCAGAGTGACAAACTTGCCTTTCCTATGCGTAAGGTCTCTTTTGTATTTTTTCTAGCTCCTAGCTTAAAGTTAAAAGTTGGTGGGAGGGTGGGGTAAGGGGAGGGGGTTTCACACAACACAGCAAATCCCATCCTTGGGTCTGTCCAGGGTGTTTCCCCGCTGACAGGACAGTGTGGCTAGGAGGTGGGTCAGGAGCAGGTAGGAATAGCCCTGCAGTGACAGGGCCCTTCCCCCGCTCCACCTGCCCAGCCACAGCTGAGGAGGCCACATGCTTGTGTTTCAGTGAGCAGTGCATAGAAGCCTATGAACTCCTCCTGGCCCTGGCTGAGAGCGAGCAGAGCCTCATCCTAGGGCAGTTCCGGGCAGCTGGCGTGGGGTCTTCCCCAGGTAAGTGTGGCCCAAGCCCCCCTTCCCTCTTCCTCATTTCATCCCTGGACTCTTCTGCTCTACTGCCCCCATCTCTGCTGTTGGCATTGGAACACCTCCCCACAACGTGAAATTCGCTTGTCAAATGTTTTTCTTTTTTCCTCATGACTGAGAAAATTGTTCATGTTGAATGCAGCAAGAACTGGAGTGGAAACAGAATTACAGATAAGTTCCAGCAAACCAGCCCTCTTAGGAAACACATTCTCCCTGGCTGACGGGAGGACCGGATGGAGCAGGAGGCCCTCCTTTGCAATGAAAGGGACTGGCTTTTCCAGCTTTCTCTGTGAGCTGGCTATTGGGGGTCCCATGGCTGCCCATGTGGCATTTGCCTCACCCTGCAGCTTTTAGGGGCTCTGCCTTTTCTCCAGGTTTGTTCCTTTAGGAAGTTTTGAAGCATGAGTTCCCTCCTGCCTAGTCTCCAGGTATCTTACGCACAAAGGGAATGGTTTCCCTCCTGCTGTCTTCATCTTCACAGAAGGCTAACCCCATGGGCAGGGGTCCTGTTGACCTGATTTGTTCCTCCACACCTGCACAGGCCCCTACTTCTGTCCTCAATTTTAAGGGCGTGTTCATTGGAGAAGACACAAATGTGGCCTCCTACTTAGCAGTGTTTGGTCCTCCTTTACCAGTGCCTGTGGCTCTGGCCCTTGCAATAACAGGAGGAGGTCTGCAGCAGACACTGTGCATGAGAAGAGAGGGAGATCAAGGGGGAAAGGCTGGCTCCTTCGTGCCAAGGCCTGGAGTCTACACTTGATAACAGCAGCTTCTTTGGAAGAGTAACAGCAAGTAAATAGAACACTGCAGTGACTGGATCACTCCTGAGTGAGAGAGGGGTGGTGCAGGCAGCCAGAGGTCCCCAGACGTGGGGACCAGGCCATCAGTTAAGGACTGGCTTTTCTTCCAGAGCTGCAGGGCCCACTAGGGCGTGTCCTGAAAGGACACGCCTTGCAAAGAAGGTCACCCTCAGGCCACCTCTGGAATGAATTCCCCCATCCTTGCCAGCGGGCTCCCCCCTTGTCTGGGGTCCAGCTTTTACACTGAACGTGTGCACATTTTTCTCCTCCAATTTTGACATGTGCAGGAATCTGAAGCCAATCTAAGGGAAAGGAAGTATCCTGGGTATTAATTTCCTGCTTCATATCCAGCCTACCCAGCAAGGCAGCAGGCCTCTGTCTGGGCGGGTGACCATCCTCCACTCTTTGTTTTTTCTTAATAGTATTACCATCTCAATCCAGAAGTAGAAACTCTGCCAGCGTTTCCATTAGAAACCTCATTTTTCAGGGTCTTTTAACTGAACCATAAAACTTTATTCCTTATATTAAACAGATCCTAAAATGATCTTGGCCTGCTGTCAAGGTTTTTTTTTTAAAATATATGTGTTAAGAAAACCGATCAATTAAAGGGAAAAAATCAATCACCTTATTTCCAGTTTGTATCAGAGGAATGTTTTAAACCGCTTTGCCCTTGAAAGGTACCTTTTATTAGGCTTGTATCTACTCATCGAAATTACGTGGTAGGAGCTGGAAAATGTTTTATTTGTGGAAGGAGGAAAGGCATGAAGATTTTGAGAGAAATGGCCCGAGGGAGGCCGGGACTCAGCCGGCAGGACATTTCCTCCCCGGCCATCCAGGAGGCTGAGGTTTGGCTTCCTCCTTCGCCCTTCGCGGCCATGTCTCACTCTTCCATCCTGCTGACCGTGCCCTAACAGGCCACACAGTGGCATAGCGAAGCAGTCCTAGTTCAGAGTACCAATTATTGCGGGTTTTTCCTTTGTTTCTTATTGACAGCGCAGGCAGTCATTAAGTTCACTGTAGATGAGTTAGACAAGGGGGTTTAAGCTGTGCCCTGGGAAAATGGAGGAGTTTCTTTGGGCCTCAGCAGTGGGCTTATGGGGAGTGGCAGCCGCATGGTTGACCCACCCCTGCCCACTTCAGCCAGCTCCACGTTTACTGTTTGCATGTCTTAAGCTTTGGTGTAAGTTTTCAATGGACAGTATTCAGAAGACCACGGATCTAAGTGGTTGAGAAGGCAAATTGGTTAACTGGCTTGACCAGTGCAGCTTTTAAAACACAGCAAGAAGGTAAATCTCTTGGGGCAGGGAGCGCTGTCTGGCTCTGGGCTGCTATACTGACCTCTTGCTGCAGCCCAGTCACCCGGCTCCTGGAGGCCCGGGAGCCCGCCTCGGACCACGGCGGACCTGGGGGAGAGGCCAGGGGTGGCATCAGTACAGAAAACCCAGGGCCAGTCTAAAGTTCTTATTTAACCACTAGTTTTGTCACTGTTGCCTCTGAGAAGCACTAACCCAAACCATAGACTGGGGAGAAATGACCCAGTTTTCCCTTAGGTTCCTGCTGCCCTCATTCACACAGAAGTGCCAACTCAAGAGTAGCAGTAGACTTCTGACTGGGTGGGAGGAGAAGCCAGGAGTCTAGATAATTGGAAAATCATAGCATGTTACAGCTGGAAACAGACCTCAGAGATCACATTAGCCAACCCTGCATTTGTCGTTGACAAGGACAGTGGCGTCCAAAGTAGAGGCATGCTTTCCTCAGCACAGCCTCTTCCTGACGGAGCCGGGCCTGAGCAGGACCCCTGCCGCTGGCTGCTGTCCACCACGCCTCCCCCACCCCGAAGCACCGAGAAAGTGATTTCCCACACTTGCTCCCAGGCTTGCCGTCCCTAGACCTGTGCTAACGAATCCACCGGCTCCCCCCAGGAGACCAGTCAGGGGATGAAAACATCACACAGATGCTCAAGCGCGCGCACGACTGCCGGAAGACGGCTGAGAACGCAGCCAAGGCCCTGCTTCTGAAGCTGGACGGCAGCTGCGGGGGAGCCTTTGCCGTGGCCGGCTGCAGCGTGCAGCCCTGGGAGAGCCTGTCCTCCAACAGCCACACCAGGTAACCCGGCATCTGTGCGGCGAGATGGGCTTGTGTCCACGAGCTGTCCACTCGCTGGGCCCCACGCACATGACCCCGCTCCTGGGGCCTGGGGGCCTTGCGGGAGCGCAGAATTCTGTGCTGGCTTGCGGCCCGCTCCATCCAGGGGAAAGGCGGAGAATCTTGGGGGGAGCTGGAAAGGGCCTCTCATTGGTGGAAAGTGCAGCCCGGAGAGGGGTGATTTGTTCATGATTTGTTCAAAAGAGTGGTAGGACTGGAGCCTGCTCCTACCTTCCTGTCAGGGGCTCTTCTGTTTCTCTTCTGGTCTCCACTTTGTTTCTGCTCTTGGTTTCCTAGAAGCGTCTGGGGTCACTGTCTGTTGCAGATGGTCCCTACTCACCCAAGGCCCAGACCACTGCCTCCTATTCCAGCCTCTGTCTTCTCCCTTCGTCTTGGGCGCCTGTCCTTTGTCAGCTCTTCTCAGGCAATAATAGCCCCTCCGGCCCATCTCTGTCCCTTAGAGGATGCCACATTCACAGCACGTGCTTAACAGATAGATACTTAGTCATGGACCTGAGTTCAAGCTTACCAGTGTAGAAGACTAAAGGGAGTACTTGAAAAAGGCAAGGAAGGAAGAGGGAAGACCTGCTACGTGTAATTTGATGGAGCTTTGGGACTCTTTTGGCTGGGGGTCAATGAAACCTTGTCCAGTGACCTTCTCATTTCTTGACACCAAAGCCCTAAAAACATGAATGCCTTCATGTTTATATGAAGTTCTCAAGTCTAGCAAGGACTTTCTTATGTGATCACCAAATCTTAAAAGACAAGAAGGGTTACTTACTGCATTTTCATAGGGGAAAATAATCTTGGCTTAGAGATGTACGTGACTTGTCTGAATAAGGTCACGATGCTGGTGGATAAGAGGGAAAAAAGGACTTGAACCAGGACTTCAGCACCAAGTAGATTATTGTTTCCACTAAACCAGGCTGGACACAGTGTCGACTTGCAGATAAGTGACTGAAACCACGTAAGGATAGGTTGACTCTCAAGAGCTGAAGGAGAGATACTGATGTTTTCTTGGTACCTGAAAGCAGTGGGACATTTTCATCTTTCCCGTTGGCAGGACCAGTCATCTGCCTAAGTGCATCCATTTACCTGCCCTGGACCTGGTGCCTCAGGAAAGAAGGGGACGTTCCCAATAACGTACTTGGCCAGGTGCCCACAAACACAGGGGGCTTACTTTCTCATGACTTCAGCAACAGTTGTCTTATTCAGTGAAGAATAGATTATAAAGTTTTTTTCTTAAAACCAGATTCTTCTGTCTGAATGCAGAAAACAGATGCTCTTCTTAATGACTTTTCCAGATGTGTAATCCATAATTTCCATGTTCATTTACAACAGAGTATAGTTCTCATTATGTCAACGATCTTGTTCTGTGGAATTAGCATAAGAATTGGGTTGATAGGAAATGTGTGCTATTTCAGTAACTTATAAAGTGAGTGTAACAGACTTTGTCATACCTTCCCTATCTCAAAAATAACATTGTTTTAATTCAAATCAGAGACAAATTTGGCATCAGGAGTGGGAACTCTCACCATCAATTTAGTGGAAATGCTGATTTTGAATATTTGTTAGAAATACTTTAACATATATATAGATGAACCTTGATTTTTGGGCAGTTTTCTTAGAGACTTAATTTCAGGTACTATATATCTCTTCAGCACAGTCTCCACCTTCAAGGATAGCCTCACTGAAAAATGGCCCCGGAACTAATTTCAGTCTCCATTGGGTCCTCCCATCAAAGTACAGAGGACTTGAGCTCAGATTTCTCTGTTCAATAAAAGTTCACTTTCACACTGCCACACAAATCTGGGCAGTTCTGGTACAGAAGAACCCCACTCAGGGCCTGCAGGTGCGTCCCACTTTCAAAGGTTGTGACACAGCTAGATGACTGAATGCTGAACATGGGCTTAGAAACCACCAACCCCTTTCATAACTATAAATAATTCATTTTATTTGTAACTCTTGCCATTCTAGTTCAGACATTCTCCCATGTCAAGTTTATGGAAGGAAGGAAGGAAGAAAAGGAGCTTTCTAAGTTGGAGCATTATGTGGCTTCATAAATCCCTCTGCCCCCACTGTAACCAACTGGCATAGAGAGATCTAATCAGAGCTAATCTATCAGTCAGCTGTTCCTCAGGGTCTCAGGAAAGGAATGCTGAGTTCCAGACCTCCAGGGCCTTTCTAGCAGCACGTAGACAGCTCCTGATAACAAGAGGGCCATAGTTTTAGAAAGGAACAGATGAGTAGTGACCAGCAAGAAGAATAAAATAGGGTAACTAATCCATCAGCTGACTGTCAGCAGGAGCCAGGGACGCTGCTGTTTCACTCTTAAAAAATACAGCCATGGCCTCATCCAAAAGTGTAATTGTCTTAACAGACAGAATAACTAGATAACATTGATCGCCTGCATAGCTTTATCACAATAGAGAGGCAAATGGACTACCTTGTTGGAAACAGGAATGCTCAATCAGGCCCACTCATTTTGTCAAGCATCACAATTTCAGTTCATTTTGTGGAAGCATGATCGTTGATTTCAGTTGACAAAAGGACAGACAGGTGGCCATCAGAGAGTAAGTTGCAGCCAGCCTGCCCTCCCGGAGAAGAGAATGGAGTCCCTTCTGTCCCCCATCAGGTGAAACCATGGTGAGCCATGTGAAAATGGGATTGCATCCCTGTGGGGACCCTGGCTGACCATTCACTCCGAGATGCCTCCTGAGCTTGGAATGGAGGGCAGTGGAGCTCAAGGTGCCTGTGTCTCGCCCTCTAATCCAGTCTTGATTGAGATAAAGTTTCGTTGCGAAAGAAAAAAAGGTTGGAGACGGTGGAATCATGTCCATTGAGAGGACGAATGGGCCTAAAACAAGCATCCAGTTGGGACAAGCCTACGTAACCGCCATTCGCAAGCTTCAGGGTCTACGAGTAGGACCAGCTCCAGCTGCTGTAATAGTTATCTGTACGTGTCTCTGAAAAACAAGGTCCTTTCCCCACCCAAGTCTCAGAAGTTCATCCGAAGGCTCAGCATTAATGCTTAGACATGTTCATAAATCCCCAAGTCCAGCTCGGACACAGGCCCGGAGACGGCAGTGCTCAGGCCTCCTGCTCAAACACCCTCATCACTTACTTACCTTTTAGGTTGTGTGGAAACTAGGTAGAGATCTGAAGTGGTGTTTTTTTTCTTCCTTCCTTCCTTCCTTCCTTCCTTCCTTCCTTCCT
>PVIW01001618.1:245954-279862 GCA_004026585.1 Noctilio leporinus | reverse complement strand
TACACAGCAGAAAGAAAGAAGGAACTCCTAACCTTTGCAACAACATGGATGGAACTAGAAAGTATTATGCTTAGTGAAATAAGCCAGTCAGTGAAGGACAAATACCATATGATCTCACCCATTACAGGACAATAATGAACAAAACTAACAACAAGCAAAACAGAACCAGATATATGAATACAGTGAATAGGCCTTCAGTGGGCAGGGGGAAGGGGGTTGGGGGGAGGGGGGAGGCAGAGGCAAAGAAGGGGAGCAGTTTAGACAAGAACCTAGTATGGAAGAACCATGGACATGGACAACAGGTGGGATTGACTTTGGGGGGAATGGGTGGGTGGAGAAGAGGACAGAGGGGAGCAAAAAGGGGATGGATGTAATACAACAATAATAAAATTAAATTAAAAAAAAAAAACCACAATATACGTACAGTTTTGCCCCATTAGGCTAGCTTTAAGACAAGCAAAACATACAGTCTTTCAGAAACACAACAGTTCAAAACTTAGCATCCCAGTTATAAATTCAAAATTCCCGGCAGCTGCAATACCCAATTAGGAGTGTATCTTGTGCACACTCCCCAACTCTTATACCACAGGTAATTCCCTATCTCTGTGCAAGCGGCATGTCTCCCTTTCCCCCTTCACTTTCCCCCTTGTCAAACCAGGTTAGTTCTTGGGCCGCTTATCTCTCTATGGGTCCATCCAGGGGAGCACACGAGTCCTGTCTGCATGCCCATCTGGGGAAGCAGAGAGAGAGAGACTGCGTGCCTCTGCATGTCATTCCGGTGAAGCCCCTCTGCATGTTCCTCTGGGAAAGGCCCCATACATGGTTTTCCAGGAGAACCTGAGATTGATGGCTGCCCACTATTTTAAATCCCCTTTGACGTAATGTGTAAACAGTTCTGACCACTGACAGGACTTTGCATAGTACTATAAGCCTTTTCAACACTACCCTCTGAGTAAGACCCCTCCTATTTCCTTGGAGGAAAAAGAACAAAGGCTAGTTCACCTGGCCCCACCCCACCCCATCCCCAAACTGCAGAGTAGGGGATTTTGGCTTTCTCCCACTCTGTAACACGTTCACCAAGTTAGGAAATTTTCTGTCATTTTTTCCCCCTCTCCCCTGTCATTATTTTTTAAAATAGGTTTTCAATCATGTACTTGATCTCTTCTCCTTCTTGCACCCCTTACGATATGAATGTTGGTACATTTGATGTTGCCCCAGAAGCCCCTTAAGTGATTTTTTTTCTTTTTCCTTTTTCCTGTTCTAATTTGTTTTCTGCTACTTTATCTTCCAAATTGCTGATTCAATCCTCTGCTTCACCTAATCTGTGGATTCCTTCTAGTGTATTCTCCAATTCAGTTATTGTATTCTTCATTTCTGATTGGTCCTTTTTTGTTCTGTCTGTTAAAGCTCTGAGTTTATCTTTTCTTCCCATGGTTCACTGAGCATCCCTACAACCAGTGTTTTGAATTCTGCATCTAGTAAATGGCTTATCCCTATTTTGTTTAATTTTTTTTTCCTGGAGCTTTGTTCTGTTCTTTCATTTGGGCCATGTTTCGTTGTCTCCTCATTCTGGCTGCCTCCCTGTGTTTGTTTCTATGTGTTAGGTAAAGCTGCTACATCCCTTGGTCTTTGTATAGTGAACTTAATGTAGTTGGTGTCCTGTGATGCTGCCTCCCCAGGCACGTGAGTTGGGTACTCCAGGTGTTCCCTCCACTCCTGTGAGGGATGTGTATACCTTCCTGTTATACCTGAAGCTTGATTGCTATTGGCACGTTGATGGGAGGGACTGACCCCAAAACTGATTAGCAGAGATAATAGGTGATGAGCTGCTGTGCAGGAGTCCACCCCACAGAGCAGGACTCACTTCTTCAGGGCTCAGGTACCTGCTGAATTCACCCCTTGAGTGTGTCACTTCTTGTAAAAGTGGTTGGGTGGTGTTCCATTGTGGTCTGAAGCTATCTACTGGATGTATTGGCTCTGGGGCCATCTGGAAGGTCCACTTCAAGGTCAGTCACTCCCTGTACCCTGCCCAAGGGCACCAAGCATGAGCTACAAAGTGATTTGCAGATAGATGCCACTAGTGCTGATCTTGGAGGTACCCAGAAGAAGCCAAGAGAACCATGGTCAGCTGCTGCTAGTGCCAGGCTTAGGCTATTTAACAAAAAAAGTACAAGGTATGCCAAAGCCAGATGCTGCTGGCCTCCAAAAGGTTTGCAACCCTTTTGGAAATTTAAGGCAAGTCTGCAGCATCACCACCCCTCTTGCCAGTCTCAATGTGGCTTCTTCTCTATATCCTTACAGGACTTCTGTTCAGCTAGATTTCAGGTGATTTTCAATGATGGTTGTTCTTTAGTTTAGTTGTAATTTTGATGTGGTCATGGAAAGATGTGAGTACTGTGTTTATCTATTCTGCCATCTTAACCAGAAGCCATGATTTTCTTTCATATATCATTGATATTTCCCACTGGCTTAAGATATATTCTTGCTGAAATTTAGAATATTATAAATGGAATACAGAAAATAGCCCAGCACTTCCAGCAAAGATGAAGGCATAGGTAGACAAGCAGTGTCTCCCTCCACAACTAAGAAGGTATACAACCACCTCAAAACTAGAAAGAATGAGAAATTCCAGAAAACCAAGCTACACAAAATTCTAACAAAGATATAAATAAGAGCTACTCATCTAGACAGGTAGGAAGGGCAGAGCCAGGACAGAGAGGACATGGTTTGTTGATAGAGCAGCAGGGGGACAGCAGCTACAGCGGGATAGTGACCATGGCCGCCAGGTGGAAAGCAAGGTCACATGTTAAGAAAAAGTAGGAACACCTGGGCAGCGCTGCCTAGCAAGAGATCAGACTGCCTAACTCACTGTTCCAGAGCTTGGCTAGGGAGGGGGGGATAAAACCTTATTGCTTCTGACCGTGAAAACCAGTAGGTGTTGGAGTGAAAGAAGAAACTGCTGGTCTCTCAGGAGAGTTCGTTAGTTTAGAGGCCCCCACAGTCCTTGGAACATCTGTAGACCCACCCAATCTGGAAACCACAGACAGGGCAACATTTAGAGAAGTGCCAGTCCAATACAGGAAGCAGGAAAAGTTCCTGGAAAGGAGGTGAGTGCTGTGTAAGCGGCCCCACACTGATGAATACCTAAGGCTCCGCCCCTTAGAACATAACAGGTGCCACAGCTCTACCTAAGACACAGAGGCAAACATAGGAGCCTGCCAAGTTGATGAGACAAAGAAGTCTGGCCCAGAAATGCAAACAGATCAAGGTTCCAGTAGGAGAACTAAGCAATGAGGAGACAGCCAACCTAACAGACACAGAGTTCAAAATGCTGGTGTTAAAGATGCTCAAAGACTTGACAAGTATGCTTCAGTAAGGCAAATACAGAAGGGAAGAAGTGAAGGCTACACTAAGTGAAATGAAGGAAAATCCACATAAAACCAATGGTGAAGAGAAGGAAAATGGGGTTCAAATCAATGACTCAGAACATAAAGAAGAACTAGTCAACCAGTACTGAATGAGGAAACAAGAATTGGAAAAATGAGGAGAGACTTTGGAACCTCGGGGACAACTTTAAATTGCCAATATCCAAATCATAGTGGTGCCAGAAGGAAAAGAGGAAGAGCAAGAAATTGAAAACTTGTGTGAAAAAACAATGAAGGAAAATTTCCCTTATTTGGCAAAGGAAACAGACATATAAAGACCAGGAAGCACAAAGAGTCCAAACAAGCTAGACCCCAAGAGGATCACACCAAGACATATCATAATTAAAATGCCAAAGGTTAAAGATAAAAAGAATCTTAAAAGCAGCAAGAGAAAAGAGTTACCTATAAGACAGTACACTGATTTCTCAAAAGAAATGTTGCAGGCAAGAAGTATTCAAAGTGATGAAAAGCGAGGACCTACAATTAGGATTACTCTATCTAGCAAAGCTATCATTTAGAATGGAAGGGCAGATAAAGTACTTCCTAGAGAAGGTAGAACTAAAGGAGTTCATCATCACCAAGCCTTTATTATATAAAATGTTAAAGTGACTTATTTAAGAAAAAGAATATAAAAATTATGAACATTAAAATTACAACAAACACAACTATCAACAATAGAATCTAAAAAACAAAATAAAAAAACAAACAACCAGAATAGGATTGGAATCATAGGTATGGGGATCATTGGGAGGATAATCAGCTGGGAGGGGAAAGGGGGAAAAATAGGGAAATGGTGCAGGGATTAGGAAACATAATTGGTGGGTACAAGAGACAGACAAGGGGAAGAAGTTAAGAATAATACAGGAGAAGGTGAAATCAAGGAACTTACATGCACAACCCATGAACATAAACAAAGGGGGTGGGATTGCAGGAGGAATGGGAGCTCCTGGGTGGAGGAGAGCAAAGGGAAAAGAAATTGGGACAACTATAACAGCATAATCAATAAAATATTCTTTAAAAAAAAAAGCAGCATAGGCCCTGGCTAGTGTGACTCAGTGGATTGAGCACTAGCCTGCGAACCGAAGCGTCACTGGTTTAATTCCCCAATCAGGGCACATGTCTGGGTTGCAGGCCAGGTCTCCAGTTGGAGGCATGCAAGAGACAACCACACATTGATGTTTCTCTCCCTCTCTTTCTCCTTTCCTTTACCCTCTCTAAAAATAGATAAATAAAATATTGAAACAAAAAAGCACAAATTGGTTGTTACAGAATAGTCATGGGGATGTGACATTCAGCACAAGAAATAGAGTCAATAATAGTCTAATAACTATATATAGTGTCAAATGGGTACTAGATATATCAGGATGATCACTTACTAAGTTGTATAATGCCTAATCACTGGGGTGAACCCCTGAAATTAATAAAATACTATATGTTAATTGTAATTGAAAAAAATTTTTAAAAGGGTATTTTTCTGTAAATTATTAACAACACGAAATCTCAACTGCCACCCTAGCCAGGTTGGTAGGTTAGTTAAAGCACAGTCCTAATACACACAACCAGGGTTGTGGGTTTGATACCATTCAGGACACTTATGCAAAAACTGCCACAAAATGCTGATGATTTTGTATCACAACAAAGATTTCTAGGAACCTCAATATTGTTACATTTCATTAGACCCCAAAATGACATTATATCCTTTGTGTACTTCTTACATGGTTACTATAGGTTTTACATTTTAGTTGATCCTTTAGTACACTGGCTATGTCTTTTGCTATAGATCCTAAGGATGCCTGGCACATTGTGAGTACTCAGGAAACTGTACAAATGAGAGGGACTGACTGATAGTCATCACTTTTGTGAAAAATCCTATGCCAAAAACTACTTCAAATAAGCTTACAAAATACTGTGGGGTCAAGATAGTACTGAGGTAGTAGCCTTTTCAAAATCCCCTCAGAATGAAATGAAACTGAATTTTGGCACCACAGCAATAGTCTATTCAGTTTGCACAGGAAGAGTCTTCCTGTTAAGAAAGAATATTAGGTATCATTAATTCCTGGCCTCTTTACCTCCATAGGATAAATATTTCCTATAATTTTGTAGGATGCTCTCCAGACTTTTTTTCCCATGTTTGTAAGTTTGATGATTTAATAGTGGAGCAATTGTGACAATTGTAAAGATGATAACTGCCAGAATGGGAGTACCTACTGTGTGCCACGCAGGATGCTAAGCATCCCTCATTTACTCCTAATACCCTGAGAGGTGGGGGTTATAAGTCCCATTCACAAAGAAGCTAACCCTCTGAGAGATCTAGTCACTACCTCCAGGCTACACAGGCCCATCATGGCAAGAGCTGGGGCTTCGTACCTTCTAATAGGTGTTTGGTGCATGATGGCTGAGACAAATCTAAGGACCATTTTTCCAAAGTGGCCCCATTCCCAAATACCTGCACAGTGCCAAATCCCAAGAGGGCTCTAAACTGAGGAGGTCTACCAACTCAGGGCTCTGCTTGTCCATCAGGGCCTCCAGACTTAAGCAGCCTACCCAACACCACAGGGTTGTACATCTTACCTCTTCTCGGCCCATTCTATGATTGGGTCCCACTCGTTCTTTTGAAGTTCCACTAATGTCTCTGGCTCTTCCACCCTGTAGCTAATTCATTGCAAAAATCACCTTCATTAATAAAAACGTACAATTCCTTCATTCAGTGACAGACAACAGAAAAACACAAAAGCAACAGCAAACAGAACTTCACCCCTGCCCCAGCCCCGCAAATCTTCCCCCTAAAGCAGTGGTTCTCAAAGTGAGGCTTTAGTATCAGCCACAGAGTGCCACCTGGGACCTTGTTTAAATTCTTAGGCCCCATCCCATTCCTACAGAAAGCAGAACCTCTAGGGGCAGACACCAAAAATCTGTGTTTTAGCAAGCCCTCCAGGGAATTCTAACATAAGCTTGAGATTGACAAGCCTGTCCTAAATTTCCTCAATTATTTGGCAGGTCAAGGCTTGCAGCACTATGTTAGTACCATTCCAAACACTAATACTGTACCCTGAATGTGAATGCTACATAGAAACTCAGCCACTGCACCCCCACCTACCCACACCTCTTCCAAGAGACCACAGACCAAGTGGCCTGTTTGGACTTCATGAGCCCACCTGGCTTTTGGCTATAGATGCAGCTGCTGCCACAGAGGCCTGACACTACCTGACACCACTCGGTTGACTAACAGACAGCGAGATAGAGTCAGGAAAGCGTTGCAGCTGCAAGGCTCCATGGGACAAGAACCCAAGTGGGTGCTGTGGAAAGCCAGTCTGGTGTGAGCAGAGGGGAAAAGACAGATCACAAAGGTACAAGAAAAGCTGGGCTGCTGAGCAGCAGACTAGTGGGCTAACTGTACCCCTAGGGCAGAGGGAGGAGCTCCGGTACCCACACATGGTGGTCAACTGTCTTTCATTTCCTATCGGGGTACCTATAAAGTTTTCAAGAAAACACTTTTATCTGAGTTACACCAAGTAGATTTCTGTCCCCTGCAATCAAATGCCCCTTACACATTTGGTGTGGACTTTCTTATAAGCAACTCAAAAATGGCACTGCTGGCTGCCCTTCCAGGAGTAACTCTCCCTCTGCAGCCCTCGTGCTGACCCACATGCTGTCTGTGACACAATCAGATTCCAGAGCTATCAGGCCACAGACATGTGGCTTTCTCAGCCCTCCTTCAACACCATGCCATTAGCTCAAGAGCATACAGGAGGGAAAGCCTTCCCCTTGAATGCCTTAAGCTGGGACAGCAGGCCTTCCCCCTCTCACCCTGGCCCATTCCAGTCCCCCAGCCTCTGACACTGAGGCTGGACAACACACCAGCTCTCCCTGGGCCTCAGGTTTGCTGACCAGAGATCTTGGGGTATCTCAGCCTCCATATTTCTGTGAGTCATTGTTAATAATAAATATCTTTGTGTTTTATTTTATTTTTTTAAAGATTTTATTATTTTCAGAGAGAGGGGAAGGCAGAGAGGCAGAGAGGGAGAGAGACATCAATGTGTGGTTGCCTTTCACCTGCCTCCAGCTACAGACCTGCCTGGAGACCTGGCTTGAGGTGAATCAAACCAGTGACCTTTGGGTTTGCAGGCCGGCACCTTATCCACTGTGCCACCAGCCGGGCTTCTTTGTGTTTTTTTAAGGCCTTTAGACTCAGACTGAATTATGCCAACGACTTTAATTCTCTAGCTTACAGATGGCAGATTGTGGGACTGCCTGGCCTATAAAATTGAGTGAGCCAATTCCTATAATAAATACATTTGAAAAAAATAAGTAAAAAATAAAGAACTATGGGAATATTTGAAGTGGAGGAAGCCAGTTCCTGAATATCGACCTCTGTCTATCACTGTGCCCAGGCTGAGAAGCAGTGATAAGGATGCCTGAAAGTGTGCTGGTAGGCAGAAGTCTAGGGTCAGAGACCCTGCTGAGTATGACAAGTGCACCCTCGGTCCTGAAGCCTGCAAGAGCTACATATTCATTGTTGCAGCCCAAGGAGGTGGTCTCCTGTCTAGGGATCTGCAAGGGCACTTAAATGCTTCTGTCAACCGGACTACTTTCTCTGCCCTGTGAGAGAAAGGAAAAGGTCCTGCCTCTTCTTCTGATTACTGGGCAAATGAGGCAAACAGCCAAAGGGATTCACAAGGTCCAAGGAAAATGCTCATCTAAATGTCAATTACCAGATGGTGTCGGTGTCCAGGAACTTCACAGCTGCCCGGATCAGCTGATCTTTGTTTCGTTGGGTTGGGTTGTCTAAAGATGTGTTGCACAATGTGGTCTGAATCAAAAGACAGAGAGCCCCATCACTACCCACTGGGCCCAGGTGAAAGCACTGCATTCGTGAATTCACTGTATCCAGCCCACAGCAACAGGGAGAACCAGCCAGCAACACCCAGCAAGCAGCAGTGCCAGTCCAAAGCCTTTGACCTGTGGGGTCTCCTCAGCTGCAGCACAGCTACTGAGGCCCTGCTACAGCCAGGTTCCATGCCAACAGTGCACTGTGTTGTCCCTGACACTAATATACTTCCCGAGGTCTCATACTCTTACTACCAGACTCTGCTGTATTTAATCTTCACAAGAACCCTTTGGATAAGTACTATCATACCCACTTCAGAGATGTGGAAACTGAGTCCCATAGAGGTCAAACAAATAAGACACAAGCACTATTAGAATTCAGATCTGACTGAAAAGCTTACTAGCTGGCTCCCTTAACACCTCAGAAAGCAGGGAACAAGTCAGCCAAAACACATAGGACTATTTCCTAGATTTGCCCTATTGATAGCAAGTTGCTTAGGTACTTGAACAATTAGCTTGTAACCTGTCACCCTAATGTTATCAAACAGCCCAAGCAGCAGGCCAGCACTGCAGCAGGCTGGAAGCCTGCCTGGGTCTGCGTGTCAAGGCCAAGCACAGAAGGTGGCCAGAACAACACTGACTCCAGCATTGACCAATGCGCTCTCCATGCACACCAAGGACCACACCTAGGCTTTCCTGTGTGCCAGTGCAGCCCATCCTGACCACCACTCCATGAGTGGACACTATTATCATCTACCTCTCACAGGTGGGAAATATGGGCATGCAAAGGGGCAATAACTTGCCCAAGGTTACAGTTTACAAGCTGTAGAACCTGGACCCAGAGTCCAGCCAAGCCCTTCCTCAGGCTGCTCCAATACCTTGGTAAGTCACCTATGTGGGTGGGGGCTGGCTTCATGGCAAGGGGTCCTCACCACCCATCTGCCCCTTGGGTTCTGAACCAACACTGAGTGCCAATTACACTTCATATTACGACTTGATTATGCTCTAGTAAGAAAGACATGGTCCTGCCCTTCTATGCTTACAATGCAAACATAACAAAGGCATTACAAATTATGGTGTTGATTAAACCAAGGAACCGCTTCCATGATAGAAAATAAGACAGCTGGGCAATTAAGGGGGGCAACATCTGCCCTAAGACCACAGAAGGAGCCAGCCACCCAGCACAGTGTTCTGGGCAGGAGAAATGCAGGTGGCCAGAGGCCACAGGAGGAGCATTTGGGGCACATTGGAGGAGTCAAGTGTGATGGAGCCCATCCCTTGAGGATTTGACTGCAATTTGGATGGGAGTCTGAATTTTTGCCAGGTGCCCTAGGAGGCCAAAAGCAGGCAATGTGTTACCAGGTGCATGGTGTAGAACTTGATGGTGTCCTGCTGGGAGTCCCACTCAGTGGCCACAGCGATGGCCAGGGCTTCGCTGGGAACAGTAAAGAGCTTGGCTTGGGGAGTTTTCAGCTTCCTGTGGTCCAGGTTTATCTCAAAGCCACCTTGAAAGACCAAATGAAAACCCCTCAGGAATTGTTAGGTGGAACTGAGCAACTGTTTCTGCATTTGGCCACTGGCACTGACGCAGACACAGACAACCCCAAGTCCCTCTAGGGAGGGCTGTCAGAAACTTATTCAACAAAATTGTGAGGGGCAATCTTGCCACTGAACTGGCTGGAGATAAAGAGTGTTTCTACCCATTCACAGGAAAAAAAGAAAGAGGCAGTCAAAATTTCAGACACTCACCTTCACCCTGAGTGATGCTGACATTTTGATAAAACCTCTTCCTTTCTGTGAGAAAGATTAAAAAAAAAAAAGAACAGTTTAAAATCATGTTGAGACAGCTCAGGAAACGACAAGACCAGCCTGCATCGTTACTGCTAATGCTGATTGATTGGCTTGATTTTCACATCACTATTCAAGGTCTGCCCTTCTCTGTGCAGCATATCAACAGCTTCTGATTAAAGCTGAGGGGAACGGGCATTCCCTCTCAAGGATGAGGAACAGGATAACTTGCCAAGCCCCACCAGCCCCAGGGTTGTCTGATCACATAGCCTCAAGAACACCCAGAAGACTGACCCAACAGACTTTTTCAGCATCTTTTGCTTTGACTTCTCAGCATGCTCCTCCTCACACCATCCCCACTAGTGCTGCCCCAGGCCAACACTACATGCCCAAAACTAAAGATGGCATCTGGCTTTGAAAAGCCAGAGACCTACTTCAGGCAAGAGTTCAATGCCTCTGAGAAGACATAAGTGGAAAGCCAGTGTGAACATGCACGTGCATGTGCATGTGCACACATGTGGTACAAGTAGTGAAGAGAGATCCCAGGAGCATTTCGCATCCTTCGTACTAATCAATTAACCTAATTAACCAGCTTGCTTGTGTATTCAACAGGAAATCTAAACATTTCCTTTAGGAAGGGAAAAATCTGTGTCCTGTGTTTCCTTCTGAAAATAACCTGAATAAAATGTGAAAACATAAACACATTTCCCTATTCCACCTGGGGAAACTAAAATCCAAGAGCAATGCATAAGGAATTATGTAGATTTCTTTGATTAACAAAGAACAAATAAGTCACATTTTAGAAGCTATAAACCATAACCCAGTCCTTACCATCTGTGATAAATAAGAACGTTCATTCATTCATTCATTTATTCATTCATCTTTTCCCATATTCATCAGGTACCTAAAGCCTTCAGAGTCTGACTAAAGTTACTTTACGGAAAAAATGATACAGCATGTGAAGGAAAAAGAAATTCATTTATTTTTAATGTTTTGTAA
The DNA here is from genome assembly GCA_004026585.1 of Noctilio leporinus. Lineage (NCBI taxonomy): Eukaryota > Metazoa > Chordata > Mammalia > Chiroptera > Noctilionidae > Noctilio > Noctilio leporinus. The sequence continues at coordinate 268,823 of PVIW01001618.1, read as the reverse complement.
TTTCTTTTTTAATTTTTTAAAACCAAGCTTCTATTAAAAGTTTCATTAATTCAAATAGATTATGAAAATCAGAATTTGGTTTGTGTGCATGTGGGAAGGGAGTAATGGAAAGAGTAACTAGCCTTACTCCAAACACTGCATAGGAGTTCTTCTAAGTCTCACTTTGCTACCATCAGTGCTTACACATGGACATTGCATTCCCCTAGCTGCACTTACTAAACTAAGACCCAAACTGTTTTCCCACAAAAAAAAATACTTGTGCCAGGTACTGTTCTAGGAACTTGGGATAAAACAGTGAATAATACAGCAAAAAATCTGTCTCCATAGAGTTTATATTGTTTTAAAAAAGTGTTCAGATCTGAGAATCAAGACAAAGCTGGATTATATATATATATATATATATACACATATATATATATTCTGGTCTGATTGACCACCTTCCTCTGAAATCGTAATGCTGATGCTCTCACCCTGCTGCTTTTAAGTTTCCAGCTTCATAGGCCACCAAGGTCACTCAGATGCAGAGGAGAGGCGGGGCTGGAGGCCTTGAACCAAGGTGTCCGGAATGAGTTCAGGATGGCCTGTGATGCCTGGGCTGGAACAGCATGCCCAACGCCAGGCCAGGCATGAAGTGGGAAGAGCTATGAGAGCCGTGACCATCACAGGGTGAGGGTGGGGTTCCCCTCAGCAAGCAGTGTCAGTAGAGAGCACTCTAGCACACTGCCCCACAGAGCCCTGGGAAATGGGTCCAAGAGACCAAGGGTCAAGCGATGACTTCTGGCAGCACAGACCTAACCACCCAAAGCAGCCAGGATAGCATGGCCTCCAAGGGAAGTCTTTTTTCCTGCTTTGCTGGTCAGGCCTTGGCTCTTATCCTGGCTAGGCCTACTTCTTTATCCGTTAAGAGGATGAAGAATCTGCAAGGGAGTGGGATAGATGCAGGGAGGGGCAAGGAAGGGGCAACCAATTGCTCCAAACAGAAGAAATTGTACAGAAAGAACAGCTGGGCAGAGGGCCAAGGCTGCTGGGGCTCAGGCAGCAGCGAGGAGGCGGTAGTGCAGGGAGGGATATGCAGTGATGTTTTACGCAGGTGTTTTTCTAAATGGTGTGCGAATAGGGAGACGGCAGACTGCAGACCTGGCAGTTTTGAAATAAACTTTGATGAGTCGTAATCCCCTTCCAGGAAATATGGTAAGTCGTGGCAGTAGGACTCAAAGCTCACCGCTACCCTAGAAGCACTGTTTCATGGGGAGACAGACACTAAACCAGCCAAACATTGAAGTGACCACAATGGCCAAAATACAAGGAACACCACAGCCCCTGCCGGAAGCTCAACATCCTCGTGACTAAAGGAAGACACCCAGTAGTCAGAGTCCTTCTGAGACCTGGGGAGGAAGGAACTAGTCAGTCTTCACTGATGGATTCATTTTGGGAGGGTGTATCAATAAAAGCATTTCCAGCAGAGGAAAAAGCTTCCACAAAAGTCTGGGGCTTCAAGACAATGCAGTTTTGAAGAACCAGAAAGACAGTCAGGAAGAGATGACTGTAGTCATCCAGCACAGAATGGTTAGAAGTGCCCAGAAAGGCTGGTGGGGCCAGTTCTGGGGAGAAGGGGTCAGACAGGTTACAGTAAGCAGGACAGAGGGAGCCAAGTCAGGGTTCTCATAGGCAGATATGATCTGGAAAATTCATTTGGTGTGAGCAGAAGACAAAGGTTCTTCTGCCTGGCCCCTTAGAGGTTTGGGTCACATAAGACAAATCATGAGGCCACTAAAAGCCTGTGACATTTCCTTTCATGGTCTCCATGAACACAGGGCTGTCTGATAGCAACAGGAACACCATCTTTAAAGACAAAGGCAAGAGCTTAGCCCTGTATGATCACACAGAACTTGAGTCTATTTTGAGTATGACTCATTCCCTTTACAGAGCATCTATTTATGTGGCAAAAATACACTCAGGGCTTGCCTTTTAAGAGATAATTTTGTAGACTATGTAGATACTAAGAAATGGATATGTGAAAAAGTGCTGAATTTTAAAAACTGACCACAAGAAAACAAGTTTAAAAAGCTGCTCATGTGAGGAGTGCTGATTTGGAAATTAATGTCCATTGAAATCCCCTTTCCCATAAGGTAGTTCCAAGCCATATAAAGAACAGGCTGCGTTCCATGTCACTTCCCCTACTCTGCCCCTCCTGGCCCAGGCTTCATGATCCAATGAGTGAATTTTCTATCAGCCCAATTACTGAGTGGCCTTTGATTTATAAAGACTACAACTTCCACTATGCACCAAGAACCGGAGTGCTTTCTCAAAGCTGTATGACGAACTTTTATCTTTTTAAACAGCGCCATCTAGCGGGCTTTAAGCCTTCAAGTCCAAATTCTCCGGGGGCATCCATCATCCCTAACAGAAGAGGGGCCCTGACAAACTGTTTCAGATCAACTATGTAAAGAACCCTTTCCACTCAATAATAAAAAAACAAACAACCCAATTAAAAATGGTCAAAGGATGTGAAGAGACATTTCTCCAAAAAAATGTACAAAAGTCCAATAAGCACATAAAAACATGCTCAACATCATTCATCATCAGGGCGATGCAAAATGCTGTAGCCAGTGTGGCTCAGTTGGTTGGAGCATCAATTCCCAGCCAGGGCACATGCCTACATTGTGGTGATGGTTGCATAACTCTGAATATACTAAAGACCACTGAACCATACATTTTAAATAAGTGAAGAATAAGTGAATCATATACACCTAAAAAAACCTGTTATAAAATTCTTCAGGCCATCCTGGCTAGTGTGGCTCAGTGGATTGAGTTGTTGGGGGCCAGGTCCCCAGTTGGGAGTGTGAGGGAGGAAACTGATTGCTGTTTCTCTCATACATGGGTATTTCTCTCCATTTCTCCCACTTGTCCCTTCTCTCTAAAAACAAATAAAATCTTTTAAAAAATTATTCAGGACAAATATATCTGTCATAGCAATTAATGTAAACAAGCTAAAATGATTAAACACTTTCCCAAATTGCTGTACCATCTTGAGCAGAGATTGGCATTTTTTTTTCTATAAAAAGCTAAATAATAAAGCACTGGCTGGTGGCACAGTGGATAGGGTGCTGGCCTGCGAACCAAAAGGTCGCTGGTTCGATTCCCAGCCAGGGCACATCACCAGGTTGCAAGCCAGGTCTCTGGCCAGCTCTGTAGCTGGAGACAGATAAAAGACAACCATACATTGATGTCTCTCTCCTTCTCTGCCTCTCTCCCTTCCCCTCTCTCTAAAGATAATAAATAAAATCTTCAAAAAAAAAAAGGGCCAAATAATAAATATTTTAGGCTCCACATCCCATTCAGTATCTGTTACAACTAGTCAACTCTGCCATTGTAGTGAAGGCAGCCCTAGACAATGTGCAAATAGTAAATGGGTGTGGCTGTGTGCCAATAAAACTTTACTTACAAAAACAGGTGGCAAGCTGGATGGATGCCTTATCTACAGATTCTCCCTCAGTCTACAATCAGGGAAGGTGATGCCTCTGAGGAGACAGACTCTGAGAAGCTAAAGAACCTGTCCAGGTGACAGACAACCTGTAAACAGAGTAGGCAAGGCTTCTAACCTTGACTTCACTGGGTGTTTGCATTCAGCCTTCCCCTCCAAGCAGCTGGTACAGAGCTGAGCCACCATACAGCTTCACACAGGTCTCCTTGCTTCAACATCTCCTCTCACACCCCAGTGACCCCTTTCTAGCCCCCCTTCTCTCCTTTTGATAAACTTCAATAACATGGCCCTTCCCAAGAGGCCAAGCTCACTCTGTCTGCCAGTCTCCATCACTCCAGAGACTCTCAGAATGTCAGAACTGGTCAAGTCTCAGTAGATCACTCGTGGCCTGACTCACATACTTCCCTTCCACTGTGCTTTATTCATTTATATTGTCTTTCATGGATGAGCACCTACCATGTGCCAAGTCCTTCCAAGAGCCTACACTGGTCTGCAGTAAGGGACTAGTGTCTCTACTAGTCCCCTATGGTGGCAGATGGAGCACCACCATAATGGGAAGTGGGAACCTAAACTAACCCTGTATCTTTGCCAACTTAGGTGAACTCCCTGGGATGTTGCCCCACCAAAAAAACTATCATTTTCCTTTACACACTCACACACTTTAAATATGTGTGGGAGGGTTTCCCACCAATCAACTCTACACTACCAACTGGGAGTCCTACAGTCCAATTAAGTTCTGAATTAGCATCAGATCCCACAGGTTAAGGGCTCAGCCCCACAAGGCTGCCCCACCGCATCTACCCTCTCCCACACTGCCCTTTCAGACTGCAGCAGAAAGTCCAGGTTGGTGCCTATGCTTCTGAACAACCCAACCAGCTATTGGAGGTTCCAATGATGCCTCCTCAGGTTTGATTAATTTGCCACAGCAGCTCACAAAACTCAGGAAACCATTTCACTCCCTAGATTACCAACTTATTATAAAAGAATACAGTTCAGGAATGGCCCAATGGAAGAGATGCATAAGAGAAGGTATGTGGAAGGAGGGAGGAGCTTCCGCGCCCTTTTTGGACAGGCTCCTCTCCTGGCATCTCTGTAGGCTCACCACCCCAGAAGCTCTCTAAACCTCTCAGAACCCATAGTTCAGGGGTTTTAGGGAAGCTTCATTATGCAGCCAAACAGGCAATTAATAATCAAGTCAAACTCCAGCCCCTTTGCCTTTCCTGGGGGGTGAGGGGGCCTGAAAGTTGAACCCTCTAAGTACATGGCTGGTTCCCATGCCAACCAATCTCCACCCTTAGGGGTTTTCTAAAAGTCATCTCCCCGACCTGAACTCAGGTGTGGCTGAGAGACACATCTTTCCTCTTTCTCACTCTGAAGCTAGTTGAGGACAAAAGATAAAATATTAACAAAAGATTCTCCCACAGTTCTTGTGGCTTTTAGGAGCTGTGTGCCAGGAAGAAGACAAAGACTAAATGTATATATTTCTTATTATAAGTCATAATTATCACAGAAGCCCTTCCTTCTTCCTCTTTACTGGCTCTTCATGGCCCACTCCAAGGCCCTTCACCTGGGCCCTGACAGATGAAACCTCAGTTCCCAGCAGCATCCAACCTCTATGCTATCATGGCCCTCAGAGGCAACCTAGTCCTTCAAGTCACACAGGAAAATGAGGCCCAAGATCACACAGTACCTCTGAGGCTCAGCCAGTATCAGACCCCAGATGCACACCCCTGCTGAATGCCACGTTGCCTAAAGCAGACAGTGTTACAGCAAAATCCCTCACATTCCACCATTCCCTCTAGATGTGTTCGAGCTGCCCAGCATTCCTCTTCCTCCTCTACACCACAATCCTGCTCACCTATCAACTCTCACTCAGCTTTAAATGTCCTTGCAAAAACCCACGACCCTTTCTAGACACCTCAAGGTGGGCATTGATGGTGCTTTTCTGTGTTCTCACAACTTCTAGTACTTCCTTAAGCTACTGCTTAACCAGGATATACTAACCTCCTGCACTTGACAGTGAACATCATCCAGGTAGGGCACACTCTCTGGCTTGAAGACCACCAGACCTCCTGCCTCTGCAGGGAAAAGCTAACTGAATGTAAGGAGAGTGTTCAATGAGTCACCCCCACTCTCAGTCAAATCTCTCTCCACAAGAAACCCAAGAGTCGCCACCCTCTCCTACTACTCTCATTCAGAGTTAGAGGCGGCAGTGGTTGCGGTGGGGCCGTGGGAGAACCAGGAAGCCTGCCGAGAAAGCTGCCACTACGAAGGAAGGAGATCTGTGTTCTAGACCCCTGCTGTGTGGGCTCCTAAGATACAGGAAGCAGGCGACAAACCGACCTTTGTCCTCCCTAACCTCTGACTCTGCTGCGTGACCTCAGAGTAGTCCCGATATAGAACCCGAATTTCCCTCTCCGAACACAGGGATGACGTCTGCTTTTCTTCCTAAAGGGAAGAAAACCTTAAACTTTGAGAAAGCCCCCACATGTCTCCTGCCTTGGAGAAACGTGGGCCCTCCGGCGGTCCCTGCCCTCGTCTGGGATTCTCTTTCCCAACCGTAACGGGACCCCACTGGTCTGTGTGATCCGATGTGCTCGAGTGCTGCCGCGGACACCCGCCCGGCTCCGCCGAACCCCTCAGCCCACCTGAGCCCGGCTCGGCCCCTGGCTAAGGAGGTCCGTGCCCTGGCCTCCCTCACCTGCCGGTGGAGCGTAGGCCCGGGAAGGGGCCGGCACGTTTGCCCCAGTCCCCACGGAGGCTGTGGGGCCACCAGAGGCTCGGTTCAGGAGCCGGCGCCACCCGCCCCGCAGGCAGAGGCATCTCTTCCACATCGCGCCCATGGGCCCAGGAGAACAACCGGTGTGAAACTGGAGAGCAGGAAACACGGTACAGGATCCCCAAGCTGCACGCTCCGGCCGTGCGGAAACCTCTCGCGGCCACCCCCGAGCCCTCAGACTTCCCCGGACGCCGCCATCTTCCGCTGCGGCGGGCAGCGCCGCGTCCCGCTCCGCCTGCGCCACCCCCAGGCAACGAGCATCACAAACGCACCTTGCACCGCCCCCTGGAAGCCGCGCTCTGGAGGGGGACTACAAGTCCCAGAGGGCGCGTGGCCGCCGCCCCACGTGCTACCTCCGCCGCCAATGAGTGGAAGCACCGCCTGAGCTTGCTCCCGCCCCCCGGGCGCCGGGGCCAATCGGAAGGGGTGTGTGTGCTCGTGTGTGTGCTCGAGTGTGCGCGCGCGCGCGTGTATGTGAGTGTGTGTGTGTGCGCGCGTGCGTGTGGGTGTGTGCGTGCGTGTGTGTCCTTGTGTATACGCGCCCGTGCGCGTGTGTCTGCGTGTGCGCGCGCGCGCGCGCGCGCGAGGGCAAGTGGGGAGGGGGACTCTGCTCCGGACCCGGGAGCCCCGCTTGCAGGTCCCGGGGGCCTGGTGGCGGCCGGAGCGGTTGGTCCGCAGGCAGCAGGCGGGTGGTGTCCCCTCCCGCCCCATCCAGCGCGTGCGCGCCCCGGCCGGCCCTCCCCGCCACCCTCCCCGGCTCCCGCGCGGCGGCGGCGGTTCCTCTCCCCTTCCCCCAGCCCTGGCTCCGGGGGACCCCGCGATGCCGGTCCGCACCGAGTGTCCACCTCCGGCCGGTGCCTCGGTCGCCTCCGCGGCCTCGCTCATCCCGCCGCCGCCCATCAACACCCAGCAGCCCGGCGTGGCCACCAGCCTGCTCTACAGCGGCTCCAAGTTCCGCGGCCACCAGAAGAGCAAGGGGAACTCATACGACGTAGAGGTGGTGCTGCAGGTGAGCGCCGGGCCGGGCCGGGCCGGGGCCCGAGGGCCTCCTCGCGGCGCTCACTGGCCGCGCCTGCCCCCCGCTTCTCGAGCCCGCAGCCGCGGACCAGGCCCACGCCGCCGGGCCTCCTGCACCCGGCGCTTCACCCCCGGGACCTGCCCAGCTGCCGTCTCACACTCGCCGAGCCCAGCCCTGACCTGCCCCCTCACCACGGAGCCTGTCGTGAGCAGCTCCTGGCAGACCCTGAACACTCCTAGCCTCGAAGCCCGCGACCAAGCCCTCCTGGGACCCGGAAACCCCATGACTGGCCACCCTCACACTTGGGTCCTTCCTTCCCGTGACCTGTCGTCCCAAGAGCAGCACTCCCTTCAGCCTCTCTGAGACGCTGAGGAACTCTGTGCTGCTTTCTTCCGATTCGGGACCCTCCCTTGTCAGGGCCCCTGTCAAATTTTCCCAGACCTGGCACATTCCTCCTTTGCTCCCTTCCTCAGTCCCAGGAAATTTCCTCCTAGGGCTTCCCCTTGGGAGAATTTGATCAGCTTCCTCAGACCTGGGAGCACCCTCCCTCCTTTAGCCTCTAAGCCTGAGAGCCCGCAATACAACCGGTTCCTGGCCCTTGACCCCACCCCCTAGATCAGGCACAAGTCCTGGATGCTGCAGGTGGGCTCCCTCTCACTCACTTAGGACCCAGTCTCCTGTGCCCGCCCCATTTCTAATCTCCACACCCAGCTCCTCGCAGCTGCCCCACCCCCAGGCCCCTTGCCCTGACCTCGCTGCCTGAGACCTTCCCACTTCATACCTTCATCTTCCTTCTTTCTGGCTCTAAGGGAGAGCTCTTAACTTTTATCTACACAGCCAAGGCTTCCTTCCAGTTTTTGAGAGCCATGGACTAGGAATCCTAATTCACCCAGTTGTACTTTTCACACTGTTATTTCCTTCCCATGCAGAACTTCCACCTCCCTGCTCCCCACTAGACCTGGATTTTAAGTGCCTGCTGTCAGCCCCTGATATCTTTGGAACTGAAATTCACCTGCCCTAACCCTAACCCTACACCTCACCCCCTCATGCAAATGGTAGTGCACTTCATATGTTTTAAATACTCCCTTTTTTCTCTTTCCTACAGAACCTCTTCCCCATAGCTACCTTTGCTTGCCTCAGGACCCACTCCCCACCTCACTCTGCCCCTTTGTCCTTAAGCCTCTGTCCTAGGCTGTTTCCAAAAACCTTCCAAACATCTGTCCCCTTGAAAGGCCTTAAAGAAGCTTTGAGGTCCTAGCATGCTGCAGCATCACTGCCCCTTATGAAACTAGGAGGTACAATGTCTTTTCCATATACTGCCCTTGGCCTTTTCAAATTTTAATTCTTTTTTTTTTTTCTTTCAAATTTTAATTCTTAAACAGCCTCTCTTCTGAGCAAGTAGGTCTCCCACCCAAAAGACCGTGGGTAGGGGAATGTGGTATACATTTGCTTTCTGCTAATTGTAGAGTGTTCATCAGACTTTTTTTTCTTACTATTCTGTGGGAATAAATAATTTCCCTCTTTCTTAGATTGGGAAAGTTGCATCTTCATTTTAATTATATCTCTGGGCCATAAACTTACACTTCTATTATGAGCCATGACATACTGTAAGTGAAAAACTGTCATGGCTAAGGTATTTCAGTCTTTATAATTAGTACCTCATGATGATCCCCCTTCTTTTGTTTGAAATGTAAGAATTCACTATGAAGGTACAGGGTTTTTGCAACTAATCAAAGTTCTGAAAGCGAGGTTACCAATGTGGGTGACTTTTGGAATGGTCCTGAACTTGTGCCCATTGTGTAATTTGATGGTTTCTGATGTGGTAGGGCACAACTGGCAGGGGAGCTAAGTGTCAGAGAAGTCTGCTTTGGTTACTGTGGCAACTCCTGTTCTTCATTAGTGTGTTGTTTCTGAATTTCTATCAGGTGCCAGCTTCCTTGTGAACCAGTGGAAGTGGTGATGGAATTGGTACACGACTGATAGGTCTCAGGGAGGCCCAGAGCAGAGACCTGGCCGGTGGCTGGAAGCCACTGAGCAGGACGTTGATGGTGGGGGCAGCGGTCATGCCCAGGAATACGGCCACATGTCTGGATCGGTGAGCTGCTTGCCTATTATTGAGAGTCAGTGGCATGTGAATGGCCCCATCATCTGTTTTCTCAGCCAGGACTAGTTTCTTAGAATACTGCTGCCTTTTATAACTCATCCTCTTCCCTGCTTTCTTTTTTATTTCACAACAGCTTTATTTGGATATAATTCACATGCCATATAAGTCACCCATTCAAAGTGTACAATTCAATAGTTTTTAGTACATTCACAGAAATTGTATAACCATCACTGCAATCTAATTTTCAACACACTGAAAACAAACAAACAAAAAAAACCCTCTAAGCTGTAACCCCTCTCCAACCCTTGGGCACCACTAATTTATTTTCTAAGATTTGCTTATTCTAGTCATTGTGTATGAATAGAATTATACAATATGTTACCTTTTGTGTTTAGCTTCTTTCACAGAGTGTAGTGTTTTTAGGACTCACCAATAACATAGCATGACTGCTTCATTCCTTTTTGTTGCTGTATAATAGTCCATTGTATTGATATACAGCATTTTGTTTATCTACTGATCAGTTGGTAAACATTTGGGTTGTTTCCACTTATAGCTGTTATGAATAAAGCTGCTGTGAACATTCACGTACAAGGTTTTGTGTGGACACGTCTTCACTTCTCTTGGCTAGATATCCAGGTGTGGAATGGCTGGGTCACATGCTAACACTATGTTTTGAGGAAGTGCCAGACTGTTTGCCAAAGTGTCTGCACCATCTTACATTCCCACCAGCAGGGTAGGAAAGTTCCAATTTCTCCACATTCTCACCAAAATTTGCAGTTATCCCTCTTTTTGATTGTAGCCAACCTAGTGGGTGTGAAAGTATCTCACTGTGTTTTGGATTGGAGTTTCCCTAATGACTGATAATGTTACACATCTCTTCTTGTGCTCTTTGGAGTACTTGCTTGGTTTGAGATTCCAGTTGAAAGTGTTCCTCAAACTTGGTGAGATTCTGACTGGGTTTGTTGTTGTTTATCTCTGTGGATATTCTCTTTCTCCTCTGCCATCCAAGAAGCCAAGAGTAAAGTGAGGACCAGGGTCAGTGTGAAAGGAATATTAAGAAGATCAGCTGTTGGATACAGCTGTGCTGTGAGACCTTCTTGCAAATGCCTTGTTCTCATTGAGGTGCTGGCCTGATGTTTGGTTAAAGCTCCACACTGTGGCTTATTTGAGTTTGCCAGCGTCATCAAGATCAGTTTGGGCAGAATGAGAGAGACACATGGTTGAATGGACACCAAATTGAAATTCTGATTTTTTTTTCCTTAGATAATTTTATTTATTTATTTTTAGAGAAAAGGGAGGGAGGGAGAGATAAAGGAAGAGAAATATCAATGTGTGAGAGAAACATTGACTGGTTTCTTGCACATGCTAACTGGGGATCTGGCAGGCAACACAGGCATGTGCCATGACTGGGAATCAGACTAGGGATCTTTCCATTCATAGGCTGATGCTCAATCCACTGAGCCATACCAGCCAGAGCAAAATTTTGATTCTTGTGATAATGCATGCAAAATGTTAGCCAAATGACAGTTCAAGTTTTAATCTTACTAACAAGTATCCTTGCCACCTGATGTCTCTTCCCACAGTTGTGAAATCCCAAAGTATATTGATTTCAGTGAGAATTGCAAAAGTAAAGTTTAAGGCCTCAGGTTAGAGCTACGTATCCTTTAACAAAAGGTCTTTGCTGAACCTTTTGTTAAGCACGGATCAGGTGCTTTAGATAACATCCAATGCCAAGAGCCAGCAGATAGAGTATTTCAACTGCTTTGGCAGTTTTCACATGGAATACTTTGTTACCAGCACCAAACTGGGAGCACTTTGGCTTCATTGGAGCCATTTGCTTTGGTGCTGACCTCATCTGGCTGAGTGAGCTCATGACAATTTTTGAGGATTGCCTTAGTACTTGATTTACAGTGTAATTGGAAGCAGTTGAGTCCCCAAAGCTGATAAATTCCACAAAACGTTTTCACTTTCTTAAAATGAGACCTCACTTAACATTAAAATATCAATGTGCTACAGCACCATTGTACTTTTTTTTTTAATCCCAGGGTTTACTTTGTAAATAAATACAATTCAGTTTTAAGTAACCGTACCATTTCAAAATTGTGTCAAGAATAAGTGAACCCCTTATGTTATGTTACTGGAAGTTTAGAGGTGGCGTGGTCCATATCTGCTCACTCAGAGCCCATTTGTTTCCATCTTTCTGTGCTGCCATCCTGGGCATTTCCCAGCATGTTTCTCCTCATGCTATCTAAGTGACTGCCACTGCAAGGGGAAGAAAAGGCTTCTCCAAAGGCCAGAATCCTTCCCAGAAGCACCCAGAAGACCGATACACATACCTAACTGGTTAGAATTGGTTCACTCCTAAACCAATACCTCACAGGGGATGGGGGCACATGTTTGCCTTGGATCCATCAGGGTTGACTAGGTCTTATAGGGCCAGAGTTGAACAAGATCTGGGTTCTGCCAGTGTGGAAAAAAAAAGAGAAAGAAATAGGTTGATGAGTGGCTGCTAAATCTACACTTGTTACTTTCATTTATTTTAGGTGCCAGTCTTCATCAAGAAATATAAGCACCCGTACATGAAATGGGCAGAGCAGGCCTTCACAATGTGTTTTGATTTGGGGTCAGCATTTTGGTTTTTGACAAATTTATACTACATAAGTCTTTGAAGGTTGTCTTTCTTGAATATTCTGCCCATTTATAAATAATGCGGGATGGTGCTTAGTGTAAATACAGGGAAGGAGTGTACTTGTTAGGCCAGTGAGTTAGCCATGGAGACTTAACTCCACAGCAGAAAGACGTCAGGAAGCAGATGACACCCAGGTTAGGAATGACACCATGTATACAGGTGGAAATGCAGGCCTATCAGCCAGTGACGCACCAAGTTTGTAGACCAATGGAAATTGATGTGGGAGACAATACAGAAGTGAGGTGGAATGGGCTTTCTGGTCCAGGAAGGTACTTTGGTCTCCAGACATTCAGCTGAGTGAATCTGAGCTTCATCTGAACAGGCACATGGATAGAGAAGACTCACCGAGTTCTCCAAGGCTCCCTTACTCCATCTGGTCTCCAGGGTGACCACTGAGGAGTAATGCCAGCTTGTCTCCAGGGGTCCTTCCATTTGTAACGAGGCTGTGTGTCCTTTCTTTGCAGCACGTGGATATGGGGAACTCTTACCTGTGTGGGTATCTGAAGATCAAAGGCCTTACTGAGGTAAGCCTTAACTGTGAGCTAGAATGTGAAAGGAATCTGCACACTCAGCAGTCTTAGATCATGATGGGCAGGCAGTGGCAACTCTGTAAGGCTTGATTTAAGTGCCCTGCTTCTACACATTATTATTGCACAGTGAACAGAAAGTATGCAGTTTGTGTGTTTTTGGAAAGGGAGCTGACCAGGCTGCCTAACTCCCTGGGGAGGGCCTGGTCTGACCTGGCTACCTGACCTGTGGCCTAATGGGTCTTCTCTGTCCTGATGGCCCAGCAGTGTTTTGCACATGCTACACAGAGCTGTGGGAAGGCGGTGGATGAGATCCTCGCTCTGGCCCTTACTGGCTCCATGATCTTTAGTTTCCCTTCAGTTTCCTTTTCTGTAAAATGAGAATTATAGCACAGTGAATAAGGCGCCGGCCTGCAAACCCAAAGGTCACAGGTTCGATTCCCCAGCCAGGGCACATAACAAGGTTGCAAACCAGGTCTCCAGTCAGGTCTGTGCCTGGAGGCAGGTGAAAAGCAAACTTACATTGATGTCTCTCTCCCTCTCTGCCTCTCTCCCTTCCCCTCTTTCTGAAAATAATGAAATAAAATCTTAAAAAAAAAAAAAAAAAAAAAATGAGAAGTAAAAACACCTGCTCTGTCTACTCCAGGAGCTTGCCCTGGTGGGGAGGAAACAATGTAACAGAAATGATAGATTATAATGTAATACAAGGTGGACTACTGACAAGGCCCTGATTATCCCTCCCTCTTGAAACAATTGTTTCTCCCTCCTTGATTCCATCTGGTTCTCCTACTTCTCTATCAGAGGTTTGCTTGAGAATTTCCTATGAAGTTTGTTGAGATGAAAAGGTAATCTCTTCCTCACTTTTGGAAATGTATCCAGTCAAGCAGGGATAGGAAATATAGCAAAATGAAGGATACTAACCTTTGAATTTGTGGTAGTAGAAAACATATAGTAAATAGAGTATGTTCAACTCTTAGGCAGCCAAATTAATTGAATGCAGCACATAAACATTTAATTTCAAAAGAAAACCAGGAACATTTGTAATGCAGAATATTTAACATTGTTTCTTAAAAAATCAGTCATTCTGGTTATAGGACACTGCACAGAAATGCAAGAAGTATTTAAAATCCCCAAAGAGTGTCCAGAAATGTGATGAACTTTCCATCAGGAATGTGTAACCCTAATGAGGGAAAGCACCTCTGAACCATAAACAGCCTGGATCCCTTGAGCATGGGTACTAGTGTGGCCCTTCATTGGAGGCCATCCCAGGGCCAGAATTCAGAGGCCATCCTCCTGGCCAGTACTTCCCACCTATACCCAGAATGTCTTCTGGAGCACACACCCTCCCTAAAGTGGCCAGCTCCAGTTCAAGTAGTGGACTCAATTATGGGGCTGAAGTGGCATTTAGTTAGAGAAAGGCTGCTATGCTTCCTGAGGCTTGTGAGTTATGCTCAACTTGAGGATTCTTCAAATTTATCTTTTTCTTTTCTTTTTTTTAATTTTATTGTTGTTGTATTACATTCATCCCCTTTTTGCTCCCCTCTGTCCCCCTCCCTGCCCAAATTTATCTTTTTAAATAACATTTTTTGTAACTTTACTGAAGTATAATTCACATACCATACAATTCACCCATTTAAAATGTACTGTTCATTGGCTTTTAGTATAGGTATGGTGTTGTATAACTTCTTAATAACTTTAAATTATAAATCTCATTCAGGGTCACTGTAGTAACTAGTAAAATGAAGAAAATGGTGACAGTTCTTAGAATGATTTTTATACCAATATTATAAAATGCACACTTTTCCATTTATAGCTATTAAAGTCTCAAATATATAATTTATTTTAATAAAACTATTGGTTTGGGGTTTTTTTTATAGTCTTCTTTGTCTTCCTTTACATTATTGAATTAACTATTAAATTGGAGCTAATTTGCCTCTCTGTTTCCTCATGTTCACTACAAGCCCAATTTTAAAGTGTGTGTGCCTTCTGGAAATGAAATCTCAGAATTGTGAAGAGTAGTGTCAAGTAACATTCTCTTTGAAATCCTGAGCCAGCAGTAGGGAGAGGGATCATCTGTGTGTGTGTGTGTGGTGAAGGGGGCCAGGCCCAGGCCTGGAGGGAGCCCAGACATGGGGGAGTTATGCCAGACTCCCCACTCTTTTGCTACACCAGTTTGGAAGGCTTTAGAAGCTCCCTCTGAGTTTGTACTCAGCCTGCTCAGAGCATGTATAAACAAAGTGCAAGTTCACTCATTTACAAAATGAGTTAAGTGCATGTTCCATAAGTTCTCTTGATTTACTGGCTAACTGAATGTTGATCCCCCAGGAGGCAGGTCTACATGGAAAGCCAGACCTGTCACCAGTTTTTGATGAACTTGGAATCTGAGGGGGAGTGAGTGGTACACCTTAAATGCCTGGCAATGACCACTGCAGGAAGCCTGCACCTGCTTGGAGGTGTTGGGGTGGGTGCTGGCATGCCTTCTTTCTGATGTCCCTCATCCTCCGTTCTGCAACTGTTCTTTCTTTGGCTCTGTAAATTACCACCCATTTGGCTGTGGTCAGATGCTTGAATTTCCTGTTCCTACACTGAGAGATAATGTCTTTTTGCTAACTTTTGTACATATTAACTCTAATTCATTAAGTATCTTATTTAATCCTCTGAGTTTGGAGGGCCTTATAGGCACTCTGATATAATGCCTAATGTTTTTAGGGAAAATTCAGTACAAAATCATTTATTAGGAAAGTGAAGTTTGAACAATAAGTATTATTTTCTTTATATTATAATAAAACCATTTTATCATTTTCTTCTCTCTTATGGAAGTTTTGAAAAAATATTAAAGTTTGCAACTCAGAAAATTGCAGTTGTATGGACGTGAAGCAGAGTTTCTTCTTTTTAAAAAATATTTTATTACATGGACAAAAGGTGGGATTGACTTTAGGGGGAATGGGTGGGTGGGGAGGGGGACAGAGGGGAGCAAAAAGGGGGTGGATGTAATAGAACAACAATAAAATTAAATTAAAAAATATTTTATTTATTTAGTTTTAGAGAGAGGAGGGGAAGGAGAAAGAAATTTCGACCTGTCACATGCCCCCAGCTAGGGCTATAGCTTTTAATTAATTAACTTAATTTTTTTGAAGATTTTATTCATTATTTATTTTTTTGTTTTTTAGAGAAATGGGCAGGGAGAGAGGAAGAAAGGGAGAGGAACATGAGTGTATGGTTGCCTTTCACCTGCCTCCAGCTACAGACCTGGCTGGAGACCTGACTTGCAACCTGGTTATGTGCCCTGACTGGGAGTCAAACCCGTGACCTTTGGGGTTGCAGGCCAACATCTACCCACTGAGCCACCAGCCAGGGTCTATAGCTTTTAATTTAAAATCTTGAATCAAGTGCTAACTTACATAGAATGTTTTTTCCTAAATAGCCCTTCCTAAAACAGATTAGTGTAACTTAGTTTATACCTTTAAAATAAGGTTTCCATTTAGAAAATTTTCTCTTTCATTTATTCACTTTGTACATATAACTCTACATGCAGACCCTAGCAGCAGTGTTGGGGTGAAGGGGTTGTGGTCTGGGGAATATAAAGTTTATAATATCTGGAAGCCTTCTGTTTAGAGACTGGCATGCCTGGTGGTGTGTTGTATAGCAGACCCACATCACAGCAGCAATGGTGGCAAGGTTGTTCCCTGGCCACTGTGAGCCTGAGCGGTGGTGCCTACCACAAAGGTGCCATGCTGTGGTGCAGGTCAGCTAGGAGAAGAGGCAAAGCCATCAAAGCAGGTGTAGTTTAAACATGTATAGATGTTGGTTGCAGAATAAGAGAGCCTTGCTTAGGCCTGAAGAAGAAATGGGCCTCTGGGGTCCCAGAGATGGGCTGTGAGTGTGGTTGGCCAGGTTCTGCCCTTATCACCAAACTCCAGGGAAACTCCAGGGGCTTGGCAGGCAGAGCTGGGGTGGGGTTGGTTTCTCACAAGTGCAGATAAATGGTAGACTTTTTACTGTGTCAGTTTTTCTTCCATTAATTTGGTGCCTCCTCAGCTGATGAACAAATAGCAAATAAAATTAACAGGAGTATGCTAAGCATTCAAGTAGGAATACCGCTTACTTATTTTTCCAACAGATTTCATGGTTGTAATTTTCAGTTGTAGACCTGATTTACATATATTTTTCTAGTATAAATCATCTTTGTTTATATGATGATAGAATGAAATGTATCTGGTATATTAAGGTATTTCACACACATACACACACACACACACACACACACAATTCACCCCTAGAAACTTGAAGAATTGGCATTAAAGGGACAAAACATTGAGCCAGTGTGAGAGCTATTGGGCCAGGCTGTGGCTTGAGGGAGACTTAACAGTGAGAGCTATAATTTGGAGGCTGTTTGGGTATTTTCCTTGAAAAATACAATCTACTTAGTTACCATCTTCTCTGTATGTTGGAATCTTTAGAATTTACTTGTGGGAATAATCCAAATTCTCTTTCGAGTGATCAACACATAATAAATTAAGTCAAAGAAGGGTCCTCTGCTTCTGAAAAGTTCCTGAAGTGCAAGAGACACCTTCCTTTCTGTGCACCTTCAATTATGCTTCTCTCCACCACCATCAACAAACTGCCAGGTTGTTGGTTAACTGTGTGATCAGTTTTTGAAAATACCAGGAAGTTAAAGTAAAGTTGCTTTTTCTTTGTAAAAGGTTAAAATTTCTGTTCAACATTTTGTTTTGATATTTGGGTTTTTACCATAGGAGTATCCAACCCTTACGACCTTCTTTGAAGGAGAAATAATCAGCAAAAAACACCCTTTCTTAACTCGAAAATGGGATGCAGATGAAGATGTTGATCGAAAACACTGGGTGAGTAAATCTTTGATCACCATGGGCCACCAGGGGGAGCTGAGGAACTTGGCTCTCCGGGCCTTACTACTGTCTCCCTGTCCTTTCTGTTTGTCCATCTTCTGTCCACAGTTCCTTTTTAAATTTCCTGTACTTGGGGAAATCCCATGAAATGTACAGTGTTGGCCTCTGGCCTCTGGTTCCAAGACAGAGGTGCAGCTCCTGGGAGGCTGTCCCTCCCCTTGGCAAAACCATGGGAGGTTTCCTCTCATCATGGCTCCTGAGAGACAAGTTCCAGTCTCAGATCCTGGCAAGACACTGCCAAGAAAGCCAGTTCCCCCGTTCCTGCCCAAAACATACACACCCAGCAAGTGTGGGGTGTGGTCTCATCATCTGTAGACAGCTCAGAGGTGCTGTCCTCCAGTCTTTCAGTTGTCACACAAGTGTCATGTCTTCCAAAATCTATTTCTCATCGTAGTCTGTGGCTTAGCTGACCATGGCAATGATGAATTTTGGTTTAACACTGAGGAAGTCCAGTGTGTTCACCCTCTAAGACAACCAGGAATGACTGTGTTAGTAATAAAGACTAAACTCATCACCCTAACCATGGAGCTCACATGTGGCTGTTCACTCTTTCTCCCGACTCTGGCACAGTTCTGCTTCAGGTGGACCCTCATCCAAGTTTCTTTTGCTGTAGAGCTGCTCTGCTTCTTAATGTTTTTCTCTTGAGTTAGAAAAGGAACATCCATCAGATCTGAGTTTGATTAGATTTAGCTTTCTAGAACATTTTTTGAAAGTTACATATTTTGACTATTGTAGCAAAGAGGCACTGAAACTGAGCCAGTCTTTTGTGTCTCTGCGGTGTGAGAGAATGAACAAGATCTGCCAACCCAGAGGTCAGCCAGAAGCCTAGAGGTGGTCAATAAGTGCCAGGTCAGAAAGCAGTGCTGGGCTCCTGGACAACCAGTGCTGGCCCTTCCTGTGTGGCTTATCACCTCAGGAGATGGCTCCTTCCTCTCCTGGACAGCCCCAGGGAGGAAGTTCTTCCCTGTCATTAACCATAGCTTGTCTCCCATCCCTCGCTGTTCTCCATCTCAAATTGGTCCTGCAAAAAACAAGGTCTTTGAGGTCCAGTGAAACCCTAGTCTTGGGCTAGGTGGGCTGCGTATTAAATACCTGGAAATCAACTATCATTTTCCCGTGGATTTCCCATTGGAACCCTGGGAAATATCTGGGACTCCAGCCCTTTTTAGACTGGATCTAAATGTTCTGAGTGAAAGAGAGACGAAGAAGGTTGCCTTTGGCCTGGGTATGTTGGCTGTGATAAGACGAGATGCTGGGCCCACAGGCAGTGGTGCCCAGCGGTTCCCATGCTGCTCCCAGGGCCCCATGAAGGACTCTCACAGGTCTACATGGTGCCTTTGTCAGAGATGTACAGTGTCTCATAAACTTCACACCTGATGTCCTTTTTCCATGTAAACTGGAATCAGTGATGTTGTATTTTACCCTCAGATGTTTCTGAGTGTTATTTTACGTTGGCATTACAGTGATACTGTAAAGTCAAGATTCCATACAATTAATGTACTTAGAATAAAAATATCTGTGTGACAAATTCTATGACTTAATATCTCTATATCCTCATTCAAGATGTTACAAAGTTAATACATACTAGTTTAAAAATATTTGGAAAAAAAAAAAGAAACAAAACAGAAAAGCAAAAGGAAAAACATCACCTATGATGACAATACCTGAAGCAAAAACAGGTACTAACCTTTTCCTGGATCTTGTGTTAGTATCTTTATTTTTTTTTTAACAAAAATGGAATCCTAAGATACAGTTTTGTAACCTATTTCTATTCTTTTTTTTTTTTTTTTTTTTTTTTTTTAATTAAACTTAACCACATACTTACCTAGCCAGCTGCCAGCACTGTACTATGTTGGAGGGCCTGCTTCAGAGACCTGCCTGCCCCTGGCTGCCTGGCGGGTTCAGAGTGGTTCTGCCTGTAGGGATCACCCTCCTGACCCTGGCTCTGTCTACCTGTGGCCGAGTGCTTAGAGAAGAAGCCTCGGGACTTGCATCTGTTCCATCCACCACCTTTCCTCAGCTGTAGGAGCAGGTGGGCCCAGCCCGAGTGCCTGGCCAAGTACAGACCTCTGTCCCAAGCCCAGGTCTGGTGCACTGGGGTGACCTGGGGCTCTTTTTCCAGGCCTCAGCCTCCACCACTCTTGCCAGTGCCCTGCCAGCAACTGTCATGCCTTTGAGGAGGCAATGGCGCCTGTGTGCCAAGGGTAGCCCAGACATTGGCCTCTCCTTCTGTGGACTTATTCTCTTACTCTGTTTTTTTGCTT
Organism: Noctilio leporinus; assembly: GCA_004026585.1. Taxonomy (NCBI): domain Eukaryota; kingdom Metazoa; phylum Chordata; class Mammalia; order Chiroptera; family Noctilionidae; genus Noctilio; species Noctilio leporinus. The sequence continues at coordinate 249,033 of PVIW01001618.1, read as the reverse complement.
TTAGGGCAAGTTTCTGGCTTTTTATCAGTATGCAAAGTCATTTAATTCAGATGACTTTGATTATGAAGAGCTGAAGAACGGGGATTATGTCTTTATGAGGTGGAAGGTAAGCCCCCCAGCAGCTGTCCAACTGTGTTAGCTCCTGTAGTGTACCCCCCATCTGCTCCTTGTATCCAGTACTTAGTACCATTGACTCCTTGGCAGGGTCTTTACATGCTCATAAAAGGCAGGCACAGCTCCAGGGCATACTAGTTTACTGCGAACATCCCTGGCAGTTTCTGTCTGGCTAAGCTGTTTAGCACTAGCAGATGAACCCATGTGTGGGTGATCACCCTTGACACTGTGGTTTGTGTCTTCTCCTCTGCCTTCTCCCACCCAAGAGTCCCTTTTGCCCTCCAGGTTGGTCAGCCCTCATGCTGTGTGGATGCAGGAGAGGGCCTCATGCTTCTTGAACACCATCATCAGCCATGGGCTGATGTGCCATTTATGTGACTGTTCCTCTCCATGTTCTTGCCCAGGGCTCACCCTGTCTGTCTCAGCTCCCCTGGCTCCCTCCAGCTCAGGAAATGAGGGACCAAGAATGGAATTCAGGTTTTCCATTCACCAGCCCAAGGAAAACTCCGTCTGGCAGGACTTAGTGGAGTGGCTTTGGGCTGGGAGTCCATCTGTGCTCCCTGCTTTGGTAGTGTGATAATTACTATGATATGGCTATAGGATAGCAAAGTTGTGAAGCAAGTTGTTAAATCAATTTGTGAACATACACCTGCCTCCAAGTCCTATCCCCAATCTATAGGAAAGCTGTTTTATCTTGTTTACTGGCTTTCATATAGACAAATCATTTGGTTTGGTTTTGGTTTTGGTTTTTAAAAGATCTTATTATTTTTAGAGATGAGAAGAGAGGGAGAGAGAGAAACATCAGTTCCCTCTTGCCCTGTCACACTCCCCAAGCTGGGAACCCAGACATGTGCCCTGACCAGGAATTGAACCAGACCTTTCAGTTGGACAATGCCCAACCCACTGAGCCACACTAGTCAGGGATATAAATGAATCATTTAGAGGAGCCATTCCCACCTTCACTGTGTGTAGTTCATAATGTGAGGGTGGAGTGACCCCTCTGAGGAGAGCTGCTGGTGCTGAGCCCTGTGTGTGAGATCGAGGCCTCCAGTGGCATTGCACCATCTAACTCATCTGCTAAACAAGGTCTTTTGTAAGGTTCTAATTTTCAAATTAATTTTAAAAACTACAATTTGAGAGGTTGAGGAAAGGGGAAAAAGTATTTTTAAGATCAAAAAAGCAATGGAGTTGTTTTGTCTCCAAAGCGTTTCTCAGGGTGACTCACCTCTCGGGCCCTGGGGCCTCTGACCTGGTCTCCCTGGGAGAGGAGGGAATAGGATGTGGCCTTACAACTCTTGGCTCCAACAAGAGAGAGCAAGCCTGCCTCTCTTAAGGTGCCTGATCAAGAACAGGAACATCCTGGTTGCTTTTGGTGAGGCTTAGAGCTTTGTAAGGGATAGATGAGGGCTGCCAGTGATTGAGCCACCCTCAGAATGACCCACAGGCCAACGGAAGTAACCCGCTGCTCTAGAGGTGACCAGGACCTCATGACAGTTCCTGGAGTGGGATGGAAACTTACCCTTCCTGGGTCATTCTGTCTGTGGGCTCTGAAAGGGAGGTGGGAGGTGTTGATTTATTTATGAGATGTGAGGACCATGGCACCTCCTCTTAGTGGCTGATCCTAGTGAGCTCAAGGCCTTCTCCTGCATCAGCATGTAGGGTGTGTGAATGGCCCTTCAGTGCACTCCGCAAGTCAGTGCAGCAGCACAGGCTTGTCCCCTCCCAGCAAGTTAGGCTTGTCCCTGCACTGGTGGGGACCCAGAGGGTCACAGTGCACTGGTACTGACCTTCCCCTCTGTGTGCAGGAACAATTCCTGGTCCCAGACCACACAATCAAAGACATCAGCGGTGCTTCCTTTGCCGGGTTCTACTACATCTGCTTCCAGAAGTCGGCAGCCTCCATCGAGGGCTACTATTACCATAGGAGCTCTGAATGGTAAGGAGCCCCAGAGGCTGGGTCAGAGGCTCACTGGTCTGGCTCTCCCTGGCTCACCAAGTCCAAAAGGCAATCTCTCTACCTGCCCCTGCACAGAGTTCATGCTCTGTTTGGAAGGTGAGGGCTTCTTGAAGTGATGTCAGTTGCTCACATGAGGAGCTCATCCCCAGGCTCAGAGCAAGAGTGAATAGGCAGAATGAAGGGCCAGATGCAAGAACTCACTGCTGAGCGCTTTCAGGCACTATTGTATTCCAGCAATGTTTATCTTGGTCTTGGTGGTTTTGTATTTATTCCTATCAAATTTAATCAGTAACTGAAAGGTCAAATCCAGCTGCAGACTGTGAATTTTGCTGTCAGTAGCTTTTTAAATTTTGTGGTTATATTCCTGGTCCCATGTGCACTTGATTTTAGCCTGGTGCCCATGGCAGTTGACAATCCTGCTCTGTGTTTGGTCGGAGGTAAAGAACCAAATGCTACTGCAAGTTTTTTTTAATCACCTTTTGGGGCACTTTCCTGTCTCCTTATTGTTTTGTTTTGTTTTTTAAGGTTTAATTTTTATTGTTTTTAGAGAGAGGGGAAGGGAGAGAGGCAGAGAGGGAGAGAGACATCAATGTATGGTTGCCTTTCACCTGCCTCCAGCTATGGACCAGCTGGAGACCTGGCTTGCAACCTGGTTATGTGCCCTAGCTGGGAATTGAACCAGTGACCTTTGGGTTCGCAGGCTGGCGCTTTCTCCACTGTGCTGCCAGCCATGGCCTTCCTTATTGCTTTTTTTTTTTTTTTTTTTAATTTTATTGTTGTTGTATTACATCCATCCCCATTTTGCTCCCCTCTGTCCCCCTCCCCACCCACCCATTCCCCCCAAAGTCAATCCCACCTGTTGTCCATGTCCATGGTTCCTCCTTATTGCTTTTTAAGCACTTTGTTATACCTGAAGGGTGAACCATGTTATAAAATACCTGGTTTCTTCTCTGAATGTAGAAAAGCCTTATTTCCATTCAGATTTCTCATACTTTGGTGACTTGTGAG
>PVIW01001618.1:197626-245854 GCA_004026585.1 Noctilio leporinus | reverse complement strand
GACTGACTCTGATTTCTTGTTCACACCCTTGGGGTCAGAGTAGGCCCAGCTTCCTCTGAGAGCCAGAATTATTAGGGTTCCAATGAATTATTTCCAAAGGAATTTTTTAAAGTTTTCATAATTCTTTTTTTGAAAATTTTACTGTGATGTAATTCATTTAGCATACAATTCACTCATTTGAAGTGTCCAATTCACTGATCCTTAGTGTATTCGCAGGGGTGTGGAGCCATCACCCCAGAAAGAAACCTTGCACCCTGTACTCCGTCAGCCGTCACCCCACCTCTCTACCCCATTCCCACCCTAGGCAGCGCTGATCTACTTTTCATTTCTGTCTATTAGCTATTCTGTAAATGGAATCATACATCATGTGGCCTTTATATCTGGCTTCTTTCACTTAGCATAATGATCTGAAGGTTTAGCCCTGTGGTAGCATGTATTAATACTTTTATTGCTGACTAAGTTTTCATTGTAAGACCACATTTTGTTTATCCACTCATCAGTTGATAGACACTGCAGTTGTTTTCACCTTTTGGCTAACATGAATAATTCTGCTCTGAATGTGGGCATACAAGTATCTGTTTGAGTTCTTGCTTTCATTTCCCTGGGACATGTACCTAGGAGCAGAATTACTGGGACATGTAGTAATTCTGGTAGTAATTCTATTTTTAACTTTCTGAGGAACCAACGAAAAGCAGCTTTCCCATTTTGCACTTCCCACCAACTACACGTGAGGTTACAGTTTTCCACTTTCTCTGTACTCTTGGCAAGACTTGTTATGATGTCTTTATAATTGTAGTATCCTAGAGGGTATGAGGTGGTAGCATGTGATTATGATTGGCATAGTCTGATGGCTGATATATACAGTCCTTTCCTAATGATCTTGATAAGAAACTGCTTTTTCCTGTGCCCTCCTCACTCCTGTGTGACACAACTCAGGGGAGTGCTAACACACATACCAGCGATTCTGACTGTTGCTGAGGGATACCACCCCATGCAAAGGCTGCCCTGGCCTCAGTTTCTCCTTTGTCCACCTGACACCTTGGAGCACCACACCCAGGGAAACCCAGATAGCACCTCCGAGCTCTCTTACATTCTCAGGCTTAGAGCCATGCCTACAGAGCCAGAGGAGGAACTTAAGAGTAAAATAGGTGAGCTATGAAATTACCTTTCTCATGCTCTCTTTGGGTTCCAGGAGGACTGAGCTGTGCCTGTGTTACCATGAGGCTCCAAGGGTGTTATAGCGTCATGTTCCAGGAGGAGTGGAGAGGATGGGCATTGGGGACGCAGGATGAGCAGCAGTAGTGTGGAAGCACCAGGGCTTTGTCAGTGTCTCCACTCCAGCTACTGAGCCCCTCACTCAGTAAGACATGCTGCTAGAACTGCTTCATGGCTATAGCAGGAGGCCTAGATGCAGCTTGTTTACACGTATGGCATCTGTCCTGAAAGTATCGGCTGTGTAGACTTGTAGACTGTTTTAATTATATTGACATTGGCTTGACACTTTCAGGACAGACCTTCGTAGTTTAGGAGGATTAACTGAAGAAATGGAAATAAAATCAAACATGAAAAGTCCAAGATGAATTTGCATTCCACCCAAGCTCATGGTTTGTCAGGTGTTCTGTTTGGTTTTTTTTTTTTTTTTTTTTTTTTTTTTTTTTTTTTTTTTTTTTTTTTTTTTTTTTTTTTTTTTTTTTTTAACAATTTTTGTTCACTGTCTGGGATGCTAAGGCCACTGCCTTCTGTTTCTGTCTTTTCTCCCATTACAGGTATCAATCGCTCAATCTAACTCATGTTCCTGAACACAGTGCACCCATCTATGAATTCCGGTGACAGTGGTTCAGAGCAGCAACCAAATAAAACTCACCTTGGCAAAAAGAACTTTGCCAAGAAAATTGTGTACCTGCCAGAACCAGGAGAACCTGTGTTCCTGTTTCTTCACGAGTAGACTTGCATCAGAAAGCATGGATGTTGACCCACAGAGTCCTGGCCAACTGGCAGGGCAGGTGGAGGGGCTGTCTCCATTCTTCCTCCCTTTCTGTGGCAATTTGCTCTTACCCTGTTTTTAAGCTACCTTATATGCACTTTTCCATCCTGCACAGCTGACTTCTGCATCACTGAAATGCCCATTCCTTCCTCCATCCCCGCCTCCAGCTGAGTAGAAGGTTATCAGCCCCTCCCTGGTCACCCTCAGCCTTGGTGCTCAGTGGTTCTCATCCAGGCCCCCACCCCCAGTTACTTAGTCTGGTAGCTCAAGAAAAAGCAGAGCCCAGCACACGTGTGCCCCCCAGAGCTCTGTGCAGGGAGTTGGTGAGCTGTAGCAACATCTGCCAAAGAGACACGAGGCGGAGGCTGATTGTTGCATGGAGTTGCCTGGCACTGTCCAGCCCTGTGATGTCCATGCCGAGCTGGTCAATGGCCAGCAGGAGCCCTGGGCCTACTGTCGGGGTCACTAAATTTAAGGCTTCCAAATCCCTGGCAGGAACAGATTCCATCCTGCTCATTCAGCACGTTTGCTGCAAACTTTTGAACTTGAGGGCAATACTAAACTTTTTTAAAAAGTTTTTTTTATTGCAAAATTATTTTTATGATCCCTTTAACAAGGACCCTATGGCAAATGCACAGTTATTCAGATTTACATTTTATCGTTTTCACATTGAAAACAGCAAATGTTGACTTAGTAATTTTTATACCTATATCTATATGTAAATGTATATTTAATCAACCAGCAGTTTGAAACTAGTCATCCTGGTACTAAAGTTTTGCAGCATTGCATAAATTATAGTGCTAAACAGGAGAACTATTTTGGGGGCCAGTTTAGCATTTGTACCTCCCCCTTTTGCTACTCAAAACAGCAGTGCTTCACGGTGATCTCTTTCATCCTGCAGAAGGGGCCAACATTCTCCTAAAAGAGCGATTGAAATGTTGGGACAGGGGAGGGGCAGGGACATGAACATGCTCAAGTTACTCGAGGCTCAAGTGCCAAAGTAAGTGTGTGTGCGTGCATGTCTGTGTTTTGTTTTGTTTTTGTTTAATGTTTGAAAAGCTTAGTAGGTTGGCATCAGTTGTGGTCCATAGGCAGGGTTTTGGGGGATTGCCATTTTCTGGTGGTTTACAAGACTTTACTTAGCATATAAGAGGGAAAGCTTTAACAACAAGATAGCATTATGATGGGGGCAGAACCAGCTGAGAGTTGGGTATCATGGGCTGTGTTGAGAGAACGCAATGCCCTCAGTCTAGATGTGGTGGGGAGTATTACATTCTTAAAGAATGACTTTCTTTCTAATGGCATATGTACTGTTTCTTACTGAGATTGAATGTGAGTGGAAGCCTTAAGAGAAGTTTGTGGGAACTGGTCAGTCAGCATTAGGACATCTGTGATGCGTAGTATGCGTAGTCCTATGGCCTTGTGCAGAGTGGAGCCAACCCATCTAGTCAGGCCAGGGCCAGGGAGCCCTGAAACGTTGCCTCAGTGACTTCAGTGGGAAAATGATTTACACCCATTATCAGAGATGAGTCAGAAGTGCTTTCTTGATTTTAAAACTCCAGAAGGCAACAAATGGGCAGGTCTGGTCAAACCCAGATGAACACACAGAAGGTGCCAACATGTGCGGTGGCTTCAGGTTAGCTGCCCAGTGCTCCCAACAAGGGAAGGAGGAGGTGAGGCTGTGCTGGCTGGCTCAGTGCACCTTGAAGGACTTGGGCCTCTCTCAGAGCCCTGGGAGGTGAGGTTGCCCCTGGAGCAAGTCAGGGCCTCATGTGGCTCTGAGAGGTCATTGGGTTGGCAGGGTTGGTTGAATGGCCAGGGAAGGAAGAACATTTGCAAACAGTGGTGGTATTCAGCTAGCCAGGTGGTTTCTTCTATGTAGGATTTCTTTCTTCCTTTTTTAGCCACATAATGAAGTGCACCGGTTGTATTGGGAGAAATGAAGAAGTGATAGCTTTATTAGATCTTTCGGACACATCTGTGATGAAGATTTGTCCACATAAAACCTGCCCGTTAAGGACGAGGAAGGGATTGTCTTCCACCTCCTCTCAGTAATTTTCACACCATCCACACTGACTGCTTTTCTCTCGCTCAGTTCCTGAAGGCACTTGGGGATCATCTCCATCTGCAGTTATTCGTTCTGGAACCTTCTCAGTGGTTTACATGCCTCTGGCATTATGTGCAATATTTTGGTTGACACTTGTATTCATCCTTCAGAAATTAGTGCAGATTGCAGATTTTCTACCGTCTTCCTCTCCCCAAACAAGCCTGCCCAGAGGTGGGGTCTTAGGAATTTGGCTGTTTTTATTCCACTGCTCAGGAAGCTTCCATTCTGTGGTCCCAGCCTTGGTGTTCCTTTGTGCTGGAATAATCCCTCCCCACTTAGCCCTCCTTGGACACTTAACAGCTTTTCAGCTGTAGTCCAAAAGTACCTGAGCAAATATGAAGTAGAAAGCCCACTTGTGGACTGGTTCTGTTGGTGATGTGGAACTTATAAACTCCAGGGGAGTAAGGGGCTTTTCAATGTCATTTACTTTCCAAAACATGAAATTTCTGTGCTCTCTAAGGCCTTGAATTGATTTTTTTTTCCTCATAAAATAGTCTGATAAGCTAATTTTTAAAAAGAAATACCATTAAGTATGTTGCATTGTGGTTTAAAGTTACTAATGAGTTCTGGGGAAAAAATAATATTTGATTTTGAGTCTTATATGTTTTTAAAAATTAGATGTGAATGGGCGCAAAGTATGAATATTTTGTTTCTTTAGGGAGGACATATGGAAGGGGTTTGAGTGTTTAGGATGGGAGAAGTATTTTGCAGAGCTATCAATGTCCAAAAAATTTTTTTAAATAATAAAGGTATTTAAGCAGTGAATCTGTCCTATTTCTAAATAAAAACCAGTTTGTTAGACGACACCAGTCATTTTTCTGGCACTGTGACCTTAGAGGTTTGTGGGTCACCGAAGAACCCAAGACCCCCATGGGCTGCAAGCGGACCAAGGCCCACCCAGGAGTTGATGCAGGCTGTGCCCTTGCACCCTCTTCAGTCCGATGTGGTCAGACAATCAGCACTTCTGATTTAGTTCTGTTTTGTTCTTTTCTGAACTTCGTTGTTTTTTGTTTTTTTTTTTTGCTCTGGATTTATACTCTTATTAAACTCAGAAAATACACCAACAGCTCTATATGTTCACCATCTGCTTCACAGCCTGGTTCTGGCACAGGCAGCGTGCATGGGGACAGGCTGCTGCCCATCTCCCAGCTGCATCTCAGCCCCAAGGAAACGCCTGAGCCTTAAAGCACTTGGCTCAGAAAGGTTGCACCAGCCCACACAATGAAGCCAAGCATAGGTGACAGGTTCTGGCCCTTGATTTCTCTGCACCTGGTAGCCTAGAGCCCTAACTCAGCCTGTTACACTCTATTGTGATTTTGACAGACCATGCTGATTAATGGCAGAACATTGGTTTTCCTGTTACAGTGTTAAGTTTCAGGTACCACCTCCTCAGGCAGCATCAAAGGACATAGCTGGAAACACCATTTGCATTTTTGAGGAAATGTTTATAGTGTTGAATTTGAAAAGTTTAATGTTAAGCAAAATGAAATCCTAAGAGAATTTGCATTAAAATCAGGACAGAGTTTCCATTTGATCTCATGTTGTTGGAACAATTATAATATATATATATATATATATATATATTTTTTTTTTTTTTTTTTTTCTCCCAGAGATGTGGTGTCAGGAAAGGAATAGATTCTTCCTGGTGCTGGGCTCTTAATTGTTTGGTAGAGTAGAAAAGGCCATGGCACTCCTGGGCTCTCCTGGGTTCCCCTGGATCTGCCTCCAAGTTCTGATGGGACCTGTGCACCAGCTAAATGCTGAACCCAAATTTGGAAAATGGAAGGGGCCACCTCTCTCTGGGTCAAAGAGTTGTTTAGGATTCAATACTTTTCTTGAAAGCACTTTATAAACTATAAAAATATTCCAGGCCCTGGCTGGTAGCAAAGTGGGTAAGGCACCGGCCTGAGAACCCAAAGGTCACAGGTTCGATTCCCCAGCCAGGGCACATAACCAGGTTCCAAACCAGGTCTCCAGTCAGGTCTGTGGCTGGAGGCAGGTGAAAGGCAACCGTACATTGATATCTCTCTTCCTCTCTGCCTCTCTCCCTTCCCCTCTTTCTAAAAATAATGAAATAAAATCTTAAAAAAAAAAAAACAAAAACGTTCCACGCATGTAAAATGTAGTTCTTGCTTAATATTAATGCTACAAAATATTTACTGAAACTTGCTGCCTGCAATGTGGCATACCAGGTGTTGGGGACAAGGAGACGTAAACCATGCTCTCCTCCCTCCTAGAGTCTGAAATAGAATGGAAATTGGCATTTTTTGATCCTCAGAGCTAACAAACCCACCTTTCATATCTCAGTTCTTAGATCCCCCAAAATTTTTAAAGATTCTATTTATTACTTTTCAGAGAGAGGCGAAGGGAGAGAGGCAGAGAGGGAGAGAAACATCAATGTATGGTTGCCTTTCACTTGCCTCCAGCTACGGATCTGGCTGGAGACCTGGTTTGCAACCTGTTCATGTGCCCTGTCTGGGAATCGCACCAGCAACCTTTGGGTTCGTAGGCCAGCTCCTTATCCACTGTGCCACCAGCTAGGGCAGATCCCAAATTTTTAACCTTTATAGTTTGCTTCACTTTTAAGCCATCCATAGGAACAATAGAAAATATGCCGAATGTGTTAAGTGTGAGACCAACTGCAAAACAAGACAAAGAAGAAATAAATATCAATGCTGTCTCCATGGATTTGAACTGCACCAAAGGGGTAAGGCATAGAAATTGCTCAGTTATGAAACAGGCAGCTGGCTTTCATACAGAAAAAGGGCCTGGAAATTGCATTGCAATTGAGCAGCTTTTTTCTCCAAATTTTCCTTCTAAAACATCTAAAGATTGAAGCTTCCCATTTGTGCATAGCAGAAAAAGCATGTAAGGCTTTTCATTTGTAGAAAAGCATATGGTGAAATTCAAGTTTATTTTGCCATTTTTTCATTCTGAATTTTGCTTTGCCTCATCATTCACTGCATCAGTCAGTAATTGCTCAATAGCCCCCACCCTACACCTCCCAAAGCTGGCACTGGCTGGAGTGGAGCTCCTCAAGCTTGGTTGCACACTGGAACCACCTGGAAGTTTATTTAAACTCAAGTTTGGCAGCTCCCAGATGAGTTCAGTCTGGACTGCCTGAGTGCCTTGAAGTTCCCAGGTGGTAACAATGTGCAGGGAAGTTTGAGTGATTCACTGAGCCTCTCCCATTGAAATGAAAGAAAGTCTTTCAGGCTTATGATGTTGGTTCACTGAATATGGTTCCCACAGGTTAGAGGCAATGCTGGTTTCTGTATCATGACATCAAAATAGCCAAATGTCCCTGGTATTCATTTTAGTTAGCAAACATGAGCACTTACTATGTACTAATCATCACTCTGTGTGCTGGGAATGCACATGTGCACACCAGGTAAGAGATCCCAAGATGCCTGTGCCTTTGCTGGAGCGCGGGTGGGGGATACATAAGGATATATAAGGTTGGACATCATGAAGAATGCGTGCGATGTCAAACATGATGTTAAGTGGTAAGCATTGAGGGGGGGAAAAAAGCAGAACCAGGGGATTGAGAGTTCCAGATTGTGGCCGGCTCTAGGTTCAATTGTGAAAAAGATCAGGCTGAGCCTCACTGCGCAGGCAACATTGAGCAAAGACCTGGAGGCTGTGGAGTGAGTGGCTCTGCTACAGGAATAGCAAGGAGGTGACAACATCACTAAGGGGGTGGGGACCGTCTTGTTTTCACTCAGAGAATGATGAGTCAGCCAAGGACGTGGGCAGAGGGATATCATCTAATATAGGTTCTAGAATATCAATAGGGGTCAAGCGAGCAAGCATGGAGACCAGTGAGAAGGCCACTGCAAATCCCCAGTGAAGTGCAAACAAGTGAGGAGCTGTGTATGTCTCCATGTTTTGAGGTAGACGCAGAAGGATTTGCTGGCAAACTGGATATGAAGTCTAACAGCAAGAACAGTCCAAGGTGATTCCAACCAAGGCTTTTTAATTTTTTTAAGCTTCACCCAAAGACATGTTTATTGATTTTAGAGAGAGATGAAGAGAAAGAGAAACATCAATCAGTTGCCTCCCATATGCATCCCAACCAGAGATCAAATCTGAAACCTAGGTATGTGCCCTGACCAAGAATTGACCCCTCAACCTTTTAGTGCATGGGATGACACTCCAACACCTAGCCAGCTGGCTAGGGTTTGCATTTTGTTTTAAAGATTTTATTGTTTTTCAGGGAGAGAGGAAGAGAGGGAGAGAAACATCAATGTATGGTTGCCTTTCACCTGCCTCCAGCTGCAGACCTGGCTGGAGACCTGGCTTACAACCTAGTTATGTTGCCCTGGCTGGGAATTGAACCAGTGACTTGGGTTCGCAGGCTGGCGCCTTATCCACTGTGCCATCATCTGGGGCTGCATTTTTAATTTATGGAGGTAACTAGTTGAAGGCATGGATTGGTCAATGCCACTGAGAGAAGATTGTTATATTTCCCAAGGAGGGGTATGCCATACCATGCAGGGCAACAGTGGGGCACCAGGCTTTGGCCAGGAGACAGAAGGAGCCAGAGGAAAGCCAGCAACCTTATTGGGGTTTCAAAAGAAAGGCAGTACAGGGCAGGGAGAACAGTTTAGGATTGGCTAGTTTGAATAATTCCAGGGGACCTGGGGCATGGGGTTGTCCCTAGTAGTCTCGTACCTGGGCAGGGGAAGCACTGGTTTGGTATGTGAGAGTTTGATTAGGAGGTAGCAGGGGGTGAGCTCTGAATTGGTGGGCATATGAAAGGTGTACTGGGGAGTTGGGAGCTCTGTGCTCTTAATAATTGGCTGGATCAGAGGGGCACTGTCTTGCCAGTTACTAGGCCACACATGCCGGAGTGTCAACAATAAAGTAGCCCTGGCCAGGTGCCTAAGTTAGAGCATTGTCTCCCATCCAAGTACTAACCAGGCCCGACCCTGCTTAGCTTCCAAGATCAGACGAGATCGGGTGCATTCAGGGTGGTATGGCCGTAGACTAGAGCATTGTCTCATATATCAAAGGTTGCCGATTCAATCCTGAGTCAGAGTATATACCTAGGTTGGGGATTTAATCCTCAGTTGGGGAACATATGGAAGGCAACTCTCACATTGATAGCTCTCTTTGTCTCTCCCTTCTCTCTAAAAATCAATAAGTGCATCCTTATGCAAGGATTTTTTAAAAATTAACTGGCCGCCCTGGCTGATGGCACAGTGGATAGGCACCAGCCTGGGAAACCAAAGGTTGCTGGTTCGATTCCCAGCCAGGGCACATAACCAGGTTGCAAGCCAGGTCTCCAGCCAGGTCCTTAGCTGGAGGCAGGTCAAAGGCAACCATACATTAATGTGTCCCTCCCTCTCTGCCTCCCTCCCTTCCCCTCTCTCTAAAAATAATAAATAAAATCTTTTAAAAAAAGTTAATTGGCCCTGTGATGAATAAATGCTGAATGGACAAATCCAGAATCTAAGAAAGCACAGAAGAGTTACATACATGTATATCTGCTAGTAGAAAGATACACCCCTGAACCCTCAGTGGCTTGACCTATAGAAGTTTATTGCTCATTCACACCAAGTCCGGGTGGCCCAAGAGGTGGGGGGGGGGGGCGGGGGTGGTACTCATCAGTCATCAGGGACTCTGCTGATAGCAGCTATGCCATCTCTAACCTGTGCCTCCTGAGAGAGATGGCCCTAGGCAGGTGGAGGATCAAGGGGCAGGGCTCTGAGCAACAGGTTTGGAAGGAGCAACTGAACCATGTGTCAGTTCTGAGGGGCAACAGCTATGGTGGCAGAGACCTGAGGAAAGAACAGAACACAGTAAGCCTGAGATTTAAATATATATACATACACACACACACACACACACAGTCGACTTCCAGGTGGTAATTGGTATGTGAATCTGAAATTCAGGAGAAAAGTCTGTACTAGGGATATAGCATTGACAGCTGTCAGCATCTATATGGGGCATTTAAAACCATAAGATAGGATGAGGTCACCAAAAGGGTGAGGGTAGATGGAGGGGCCTCCAACATGAAAAGCTCAGAAACAGCTTCGATCAGCTATAGAGGCTGAAGGAACAACCTATGAAGTTAGAGTGGGCTAGCAAGCTGGTGTCCCTCAGCTGGTGTCCCTCAAGCCACATGATGACAGTGCCTTCAAAGGAAGAAGACCATGTCAGTGACCCTGGGGCACAGTTATATGAAGGGCTCTCTGACCCTGATGACAGCGGCTTCTGTGGGATGGTAGGGACAAAGTGGGGTCCCAGCACATCTAAGAGAGAAAGAAGGAGGAGAAAGCAGAAACAGGAAGAGACAACTTCCACGTTTTGCAATATAGGGAAAGCAAATAAATAGGAAATCACTGTGAGGGGAAGTGGTCAAAAGGTTTAGGGGGATTTTTAAAGGCAAATTATTTTATACCATTAAATGTAATGTGGTTTCTATTGTGGGAAATATATATATATATATATATATATAATAAAATTTAGCACTTTAACAATTTTAAGTAACAAATTAGTGGCATTCAGCACATTCACTTTGTTGTACAACTATCATCACTATTCATCTCCAGAACTCTTATCATCCCAAACAGAAAATTCTGTCCCCATCAGACACTAACTCTTTCCCCTCCTTATCCCTGATAATCTCTAATCTACTTTCTATCTATGAATTTGATAACTCTGGGTACATCATATGAATGGAATCATACAGCACTTGTTCTTCTGCAACTTTACTTAGCATATGTTAGAATATTCCTCCTTTTCAAAACTGGAGAATATTTCACTTTGTGTACATAGCACATTTTGTTATCCATGTATCTATCAGATACCTGAGTTGCTTCCATCCTTTGGTATTGTGAATAATGTTGCTATAAGTATGGGTGTACAAATATCTCATTGAAGCCCTGCTTTCTTTCATTTTGGGTATACAGCTAGAAGTGGAATTACTGGACCATATGGTAATTCTAAGTTGAACTTTTTGAGAAAACTCCATACTATGCTCCATAGCAGCATGCCATTTTCCATTCCCACCAGCAATGCACAGTTTTATGAAAACTTGTGTGTGTTTTTAAATAATAGCCATCCTAATGAGTGTAAAGTGGTATTATGGTTATGATTTGCATTTCCCTCATTATTAGTGATGTTGAGCATCTTTTCATGTACTTATTATCCATTTGTATGCCTTCTTTGGAGAAACAGCTATCCAAGTTCCTCACACATTTTAAAAACTGTGTTGTGGATCAGACTTCTGGTCAAGATGGAGGCACAGGCAAACATAGCTTGTCCTTGCACGACCACATCAAAATTACAACTAAACTGCAGAACAACCATCGCTCAGAAACATCAGAAATAGAGTTGAATGGAAGTCTGAAAACCATGAAACTAAAAGAAACCACATCAATCCAGACCAGTAGGAGACACACAGATTTGGAGATATGGAATGGGCTGGTCTCTCACCCACATGTGTTGGATAAAAATTCAGGAGGGATATCTCAGGAGCAGGACACCTAGCTGCACACCAGGCCCCCCAGCCCAGGGTTCTAGGGCCAGGAAGATAAGTACCTGTAACTTCTGGCTGTAAAAACTAGCAGGGTTTGAGTCAGTGAAAGGAACTACCAGATTCCCAAGAAAAGGCCATGCACACAGACTTACTCAGACTCACTCCTTCTGAGCTCCAGCACCAGGATAGCACCAGTGGCATACTGGGGAGGAATTGAAATGTCTGGCATCATGGAGAGAGCTGTGGGGCAGCTTTCACGAGACAGAAAAGCAGACAGAGGCCATTGTTACTTTTCAGAGACCTCCCCCTAGAGAGCAATAGAGCTAGTGGGCGGGGTCATATCTGAAACTCCATCAACTTGATTAACACTGTTTGCACTCCCCTGGGGAATCTGTGAGGCTCCACCACACCAACTTACTGGCCCATGCAAGCTGTTAACAGTCTCTTGTCCATATGAATGGCTGGTCTGTGATCAAGTTTCATATCTTCCTAAATACTCTCAAACAATCAATAATTAGCCTCAAAGGGCCTCTAGCTCTCCTACCTCTGGCTAAGCAGCCCTGGGCCAGACACTAGCAGCAGCCAGCTTTGGACCACAGTTTGGATTCTCCTGGGAATCTCCAAGCCCAGCACAAGTAGCAGCCACTCAGATTGCTTTATAACTCAGACAGGGTGACCTGGGGCAGAACATAGGTGGCTGACCCTGGCCTGCACCACATGGGAAACCCTAGGGATAGCAGACCCAGTGGACAGCTACAGACCACATCAGAGTACAACCACCTTGCCCCCACACAGCTGATCCTCCATGGAGGGTGGAGGAGGGTGGAGGGTGGAGGAGGGTGGAGGGTGGAAGTTGGTCAGTGATCATAACCAGTGTTTTCAGTTGAGTGGCCTGAGTCAATCCTCCCATTGATCTGCCAAACAGACACCAAGGATCAACTACAAAAGGAGGATGTACTCAGCCCACATGAAGGGGACACCTCAAGTACCCAGCTTAGGTGATAGGGGAGGCTGTGCCACTGGACACTGTAGGACACCTACTACATTAGGCCACACTACCAAGACACAGAATCAAAACAGCTCTATACAAACACAGGGAGGCTGCCAAATTGAAGAGGCAAAGAAATATGGTCCAAATGAAAAATAGAACAAAACCCCAGAAAAAGAACTAAATAAAACAGAGTTAGCCAACCAATCAGATGCAGAGTTCAAACACTGGTGATCAGGATGCTCAGAGAAATGACTGAGTATAGCTACAAAATAAAAGAAGAAGTGAAGGTGATAAAAAGTGAAATAAAAACGTACAGGGAACTAACAGTGATGGAAAGGAAGTCAAGATTCACATCAATGACTTGCAACAAAAGGAAGAAATAAAACATTCATATCAAAAAGAAGGAAATAGACATACAAACCCAGGAAGTACAGAGAGTCTCAAATAAGTTGGACACAAACAGGCACACACCAAGACATATCCAAGACATATTTGGATTAAAATTCCAAAGTTTAAAGACAAAGAGAGAATCTTAAAAGCAGCAAGAGGAAAGAAGAGTTACCTACAAAAGGGGTTCCTATAAGAATTGGCTGATTTCTCAAAAGAAATTTTGCAGGCAAAAATGGACTGGCAAGAAGTATTCAAAGTGTTAAAAAGGCAAGGACCTACAACCAAGGTTACTCTATCCAGCAAAGCTATCATTTAGCTTCCCAGACAAGGTAAAGCTAAAGGAATTCATCATCACCAAGCCATTATTACATGAAATGTAATTACATGAAATTAGTTAAGAAAAAGATCAAAACTATGAACATTAAAATGGCAAAAAACTCAGAACTATCGACAACTGAATCTAAAAACAAAAACAAACTAAGCAAACCAGAATAGGAACCTGAATCATAGGTATGGGATCATTGGAAGGGTTATCAGGTGGGAGGGGGAAAGTGAAGCGGGGAAAAGGGGTAAATGGTGCAGGGATCAAGGTGAATAATTGATAGGAACAAAATAGACAAGGGGATGTTAAGAACAGTATGGGAAAGGGTGAAGGCAACTTATATGCATGATCCATGGACATGAACTAAGGGGGGTATTGCTGGAGGGAAGAGGGTACCAGGCAGAGGGGGACAAAGGGAAAAAATAGTGATTACTGTAATAACAATAAAATATTATTTAAAAATAATAACAAAACCCTGGCTGGTGGCATAGTGGATAAGCCGCTGGCCTGCAAACCCAAAGGTTGCTGGTTTGATTCCCAGCCAGGGCACATAACCAGGTTGCAAGCCAAGTCTCCATCCAGGTCTATAGCTGGAGGCAGGTGAAAGGCAACCATACATTGATCTCTCTCTCTCTCTCTCTCTCTCTCTCTCTCTCTCTCTCTCTCTCTCTCTGCCTCTCTCCCTTCCCCTCTCTCTAAAAATAAATAAAATCTTTAAAAAAATAAGAATAAAAAAGAAAAAGGCAATCAAAATGATTAACAATAAAATGGCAATAAACACATCCTTAATCAACAATTGAATCTAAAACTAAGCAAACAAGAAGAGAAAATCATTGATATGAAGAATGTTTTGTTTTTTAAAGATTTTATTCATTATTTTAGAAGGGCAGGGAGGGAGGAAGAAGGGGAGAGAAGCATCAATGTATGGTTGCCTTTCACCTGCCTCCAGCTAAGGACCTGGCTGGAGACCTGGCTTGCAACCTAGTTATGTGCCCTGGCTGGGGAATCAAACCAGCGACCTTTGGGTTTGCAGGCTGGCACCTTATCCACTGTGCCACCAGCCAGGGCTTGGAGAGTGTTTTGATGGGTGCCATGGGGGATTAGGTGAATGGGTGAAGAGGTGAGGGGATTAAGAAGTACAAAATGGTAATTACAGAATAAACATGGGGATGTAAAATATAGTACAGGTAATGGAGAAGCCAAAGGACTTACATACATGAGCCATGGACCTGAACAAAGGAGCGGGGATTGCCTGAGGGAATGGGGGTGCTGGTGGGAGGGAAAAGGGGGGAAATTGGGACAACTGTAACAGCATGATCAGTAAAATATGAAAGGAAAAATAACCCTAGGTTGTGTAGCTCAGTGGATGAAGCACCATCTGAGAACCAAAGGGTCACTGGTTTAATTCCCAGTCAGGGCACATGCTTGGTTTGCAGGCCAGATCCCCAGTTTGAGGAGCAGGGTGCGAGAGGCAACCACTCATTGATGTTTCTCTCTCCTTCTTTCTCCCTCACTTCCCCCTCTCTAAAACTAAGTAAAAAGTATTTTTTAAATTTTTTTTAAATAAAATAATTTGAAAAAAACGAAAAGCAATAGTTTTGTTGTCTTAGGTTTTCTTTATATATTATGGATATTAACCCCCTATCAGTTATATGATTTACAGATATTTTCTTCCCATTCCATGGGTTGCCTTTTCACTGTGTTGATAATATAATAGTCCCTGCTCCATGGGGATACATTTTAAGACCCTCAGTGGATGGCTGAAACCTCAAATGGTACCAAATCCTAAATATACTATGTTTTTTCATATATATATATATATATACCTTTTCACCTAAAGGGAACACTTTACAACTTCTCTCTGGCATATTCAAATTGCCAACATCACTACTCTTGCTTTGCTTTTGGGATACATTACTAAATGAATTAAGGGTGACCTGGGCACAAGTTCTGTGATACTGCAACAGACCATCTGATAACTGAAATAACCACTGAGTGACTAATGGGCAGGTATATAGTGTGGATATGCTGGGCAAAGGGATGATTCACATATGAACAGGGTGGTGGGATGGTTTGAGATTTCATCATGCTCCTCAGAATGTCACACAATTGAAAACTTATGAATTGAATTGTTTATTTTTGGACTGAGATTGTCCAAGGTAACTGAAACCACAGAGAGAAACCATGGGTAAGAGGGCACTACTACATTTTTTATTGTATTTTTCCCATTATCATTTATCCCCCTTATACTCCCCTCCCACTAATATATCTTTTGATGTAGCCTCTCCTGAAGTCTGTGAACTCTGTCTCAAAGGTTCCTTGGGCAGCATGAACAAGGAAGGTTCATAGTTGGCTTCCCAAGTTCAGGCTTGGAGGGCCCAGGACATCCAAGCAGGAAGGGCCAGTTGGCTAAAGAAAGCCTGGTTATTTCCCTCAATTCTTAAAGTAGGCATGAGTCCCTCGCTGCTTGTGAAGAAGCTGAAGCCACTGGTGATTGGGAATGAAGCAGATACAATAGCAGAGAGGCCATAACTTTGGGAAGGTGAGTCACATTCCAGAACACTTCTGTTTCCTCACACATAAACTGGAAGTGAACACACTTCATGGGCACACATGTGGCATTCAGTAAAGCCACTTGCGGGCTAGGCTCTTGCAGGCCTCCACATTTGCATGGACCTCCCTCATTCCCAAAGGGGTTTTATATCATCTTTCAACCTTACAGAAATCTTATATGTAGACATCCCTATTCACAGTCTACCAAATTACCTTATTCCATGTCCACCAGACACGGAATTGAAGGCTCTACTTTCAGATCTTAGCCCTCTGATTGAATAGCTTAGCCATTTTTTTTGCAAGTCTTATAACCTCTATTACTAAATGTGGATGAGAACGGCAAGCTCACAGCTTATAAAAGCCCTTACTTAGCCCAGAGCCTCAAATATAATAGGTGTTCAGTAAATGTGGGTTGAATCTGCAGATGGGTGTGAGAACCAAAAAGGAGAAATGACTTACAATGGCCCTCATATTTGAAAAGAGCCATAAGCAAGTCAACTATGTACCAGGTTCTCTGCATTTACTACGTACCTTATTTCATGTTCATAGCAACCACATCATCCATTTTTAGGATGTAGAAACAGGATCAAAGAGGTTAAGAAATTTAACCAAGCTGGCTTCCAGCCAGCATGGAGTCGTAGCTAGACAAACTTCACCTCTTTGCACAATCATAAGGATTACAGCTACCTCAAAACAAAGAAAACAACCAGAACTGCCAGAAAATCGAACTGTATGGAAGCTGGAGAATCAAAGATTTAAAGGGGAAGTGTTCATCCAGACAGGTAGGAGGGGCAGAGACAAAGAGCCAGGTGGAGAGGATGTGTTTGGTGGTGATGCCAGCAAGCCAGTGGTTGCAGCTGGCAGAAAAAGCAGTCCCACCTACGCACATGGCAGATAAAAGCCAGGAGAGACACCTGGGGAGCAATCCCAGCCCCAGGCTAGACCACACAGCTCTTGGTTCCAGCACTGGGAAAATAAAGCTTTATAGCTTCTGTGAAAATCAGTGGGGGCTGGGCCGGCAGAAGAAACTGCCTGTCTCTCAGAAGAGTCAGATTAGAGGGCCCCCTGTCCTAGAATGTATGCAAACCCACCCACTCTGGGAACCATCACCAGGGCAACAGCTAGAGGGGTGCCAGTCGCATCTGGAAAGTGGCTGGAGTGACTGGAAAATGGGTGAAGGCTAAGCAAGCAGCACTGTTCCCCCTCTGACCCCTCCCCTTAATACAACACCACAAGGCAGTGAACCAGATTGCCCGGCCCTGACAATTACCGAAGGTTCTGTCCCTTACAACGTAACAGATGCAACAGCCCTACCTAATATACAGTAAAAAACACAGGGAGGCTGTCAAGTTACAGAGACAGAGAAGTACGACCCAAAAGAGAAAGTAAATCAAGGCTCCAGAGGAAAAACTAGGTGAGGAAAAAGCCAACCTGTCAGCTGCAGAGTTCAAAATACTGAAAATAAGGATGCTCAGAGAAATGATTGAGCACAACCACAAAATAAAGGAAGAAGTGAATATTATACAAAATGAAGTAAAGGAAAATAAACAAGAACCAATAGTGGTGGAGGGAATCCAGGAATCAAATCAATGATTTGGAACATAAAGAAGAAATAAACATTCAACCAGAACAAAAAGGAAGAAGCAAGAACTTATAACCAAAAAAAAAAAAAAGGAGAGGGAGAGTTTATGAAAACTCTGGTACATCTCCAAAACTGCCAACATCCTAATCATAGGGATGCCAGAAGGAGAAAAGAAGGAGCAAAAAATTGAAACCTTAAACTTACGTGAATAAATAATGAAAGAAAACTTCCCTAATTTGGTGAAGGAAGTAGACATTCAAGTCCAGGAAACACAGACAGTCCCAAAACAATCTGTACCCAAAAAGGACCACTCCAGGACACATCATAATTAAAATTCCAAAGGCTAAAGAATCTTAAAAGCAGCAACAGAAAAGAAGAGAGTTACCTACAAAGGAGTTCCCATAAGACTATCAGGTGATTTCTCAAAAGAAACTTTGCAGGCAACAAGGGACTGGCAAGAAGTATTTAGAATGATGAAAAGCAAGGATCTACAACCAAGATTACTCTATCCAGCAAAGCTATCATTCAAAATAAAAGTGTAGATGAAGTGCTTCCCAGACAAGGTAAAGCTAAAGAAGTTCATCGTCACCAAGTCCTTCTAACATGAAATGTTAAGGGAGTTCATTAAGAAAAAGATAAAAACTATGAACCTTGAAATGACAACAAATTCACAACTATCAACAAATGAATCTAAAAAAAAAACAAAAACTAAGCAAGCAACTAGAACAAGGACAGAATCATAGACATAGAGAATATATGGAGAGTTATCAGTAGGGAGGTGGAAAGGGAGGAATGAGGGAAAAGATACAGGGATCAAGAATTGGGCCCTGGCTAGTGTGGCTTGGCCCTGGCTGGTCTGGCTCAGTGGATTGAGCACCAACCTGTGAACCCAAGGATCGCTGGTTCAATTTCCAGTCAGGGTACATACTCAGGTTGCAAGCCAGGACTCCAGCCAGGTCTCCAGCCAGGTCCCCAGTTGGAGGCCGGTGAACAGCAACCATACATTGATGTTTCTCTCCCTTTCTTCCTCTTTCCCTTCCCCTCTCTCTAAAAACAATGAATAAAATCTTTTTGAAAAAATCGTAATTGGTAGGTACAAAATAGGGGGATGCTAATAGTAAATGAAATGGAAAATCCAAAGAAATGATATGCACAACCCATGCACATGAACTAAGGGGTAAGGTGGCTGCTGGAGGGAGGGTGGGTACCAGGTGGAGGGGGACAAAGGAAGAAAATGGGGAAAACTGTAATAGCATGATCAATAAAACATACCTAAAAATGAAAAAATAATTTAATGGAGCTCACACAATTATGAACCTCTGGTTTGAACAGTTTAATTTCCAAAGACTCACTCCCACCCAAATTATTATTAAAAAGATACAGAAAAGTTTAAAGGATATTTTAAAAAATATTTTATTTATTCATTTTTTAAAAGATTTTATTTATTATTTTTATAGAAAGGGAAAGGGAGAGAGGCGAAGAGGGAGAGAGACATCAATGTAAGGTTGCCTTCCACCTGCGTCCACCTACAGAGCTGGTTGGAGACCTGGCTGGCAACCTGGTTATGGGCCCTGGCTGGGTAATCGAATCAGTGACATTTGGGTTCACAGGTCGGCGCCTTATCCACTGTACCACCAGCCAGGGCCTATTTATTCATTTTTTCAGAGAGAAGAGAAGGGAGGGAGGAATCAAGAGGGTGAGAAACACCAAGGTATGGTTGCCTTTGACCTGCAACCCAGGCATGGGCCCTGACTGGGAGTTGTACCTGTGACCTTTCTGCCTACAGTCTGGTGCTCGATCCACTAAGCCACACTAACTAGGATAAGACAGCATTTCAGTACACACTCACATACACTTCTCCCAGGTTAAAAAACTGTTAACATATTGCTACATTTATTTAGCTCACCTTCTCTACAGGTATACATATTATTTTGAACTACTTGAAAGTAATATACAGATATGTACTTTCACCCCTGTTATGAACAGTGTTCCCACCCAAATTCACATGTTGAAGCTCTAACCCCGTATGTGATGGTACTCAGAAACAAAGATGGGTCTTTGGGAGGTTATTAGGGTCATATGAGGTTATGGGGTGGTGTTATCATAATAGGATCAGTATCCTTATAAGTAGAGATGCCAAAGAGTTCTCTCTCTGCCCATCCCTTCCTTGGCACACTCACCAAAAAAGTGGCAGTCTACAAGCCAAGAAGAGGGCTCCCACCAGAACCCAATCACACTAAGCATCCCCATATCATGACTTCCAGCCTCCAGAACTGTGAGAAAATTTCTGTTGTTTTTATTAAGCTACCTAGTGTGCGGTATTTTGTTATTATCCTGAGCAAAATAAGCCGAGTCCTAAAGCCATAGCATGCATCTGCTAATAATAAATACATTCTCCTACATCATCACACCAGGAAAATTAGCAATTACTCCCTAATATCCAACATCCTAACCAAAGTCAAAATTTCCCCACTTGTCCTCAAAACGTCTTTTTATAGCTGCTTTTAAATGTATAACCAGAATCTAGGCAAGAGGCACACAGTATGTTTAACATTTTTTTTTACTCTAGTCCCCCAGCACCTTCCGCCGTCATTTGCAAATTTGAAGAGCTGAGGCCAACTGTCTTAGAAAATGAACCACTTTCTAGATTCGTGTAATGTTTCCCCGTGTCTAAACTCTGATACAGTATTTTTGGCAAGAATTCCATACAGATGTCTACTTCATACTGTAACATACCAGGCGTTATCTGATGGCAGATAGTAAGGCTAAGTTGAACACTTTGGTTAATGTGGTCATGGGGACCTACTTTTAACCTGTAGGTAAAGCAAGAGCCACCAGGTGTTTTAAGCTCAGCGCCTTTACACTGGCAGTCAACTATACTTGAGACCGCAGCTCACGGTTCATTACCAAAGACTGCCTCTGCACCTGCCAGACCCTGCTCCTTTCCGTCTTAGCCTAGGTCCAAGGCAGCACTACCCGACCCCACCCATCCCCTTCCGGTCCAACCCAGCGCCTCCCAGCCCCGCCGGCCCCGGGAGCGGAACCAATTGTGCCTGGCTCTTCCCTCGGCGTCGCCCACCCGGACTCTGAATTCCGGAGCGCCGGGCAGCGGAGGACGTTAATATCCGTGGGCTTCCGGGCACACGCTGTGCGTCCGTCGCAGTCTAGCTGGAGTTGCTACAGCCCCGTTTCTGTCTGTAGGTGCTCCCACTTTAGCTGCGGCCATGGGGATCCTGGAGAAGATATCCGAGATCGAGAAGGAGATCGCTCGGACCCAGAAGAACAAGGGTGAGGGTCGGCCCGATGGGGCCTCCCATTTCTGCTTGCCTCAGTTTTCCTGTCTGTTCAATGGGGAAGCAACTCCAGCGGCAGAGGTGGAGCCGGCTCGAAGGCCGCAGAGAACTGCCGGGGTAATGCCGAGGCAGCCAGGGTCCTGATCAGTTCCCGACCAAGTGGCAGAAGAGAGACCGAGCAGAGAAATCCCATCTTACAGCGTAGGCATCCAACCCAGAGAGAGGCAAGGCCAGGGTTGGAGCCCGGGCCTCCTCTTGTCGGGGCTTGGGGAGTTGGTACTCCCCCTTTTGTGCTGGGAAGTCTGGGAGAAGACTTCTCAAAGCAGCCAGAATACCCGAGGTGGAGTAGGGGAGGCAGTCAGGGCTCTGGAGGCTCGTGGACCTGGCTTTGAACCCTGGCTCCACCACTTATCTGCTGAGAAAACTTGGAAAATCATTTAACCTTTTTGAGTCTCAGTGTCCACATCTGCAAGTGGGGATAATAATGCCCTGCCCCATCTTAGTTCACAAATAGATAGCCATAAGCAGAACACTAGGCACTTGGTGAGCGCTCAGTATTTAAAGTAAACCTCCCAACGTGATGGAAGGCACATGATGAAACATCAAATCTGGGCTTCAGCTTGTAAGGACTGGAGGAGCTCAGGTAGATGAGAAAAATAGTGACACCCTGGAAGGCTTCCAGGAGGAACCTTGTAAAGGGAGTCTCTGTGAGCATGCTGTGTTCATGGGACAGTGAGTAGAACAATCTAGATCAGAGGGAAGGTTGGGAGTAATGGTGGATGCAGTTGGCTAAAGTGGGTAAGGCCCAGTGCCTGGCCAAACCTCCTGGTGAGGTTGCAGGAGCAAGAGGCAAGGAATGCTAGGTGATCTCTGTCCTCTCTTGAGGGCTGAGGATTTGAATGTCATTCATTCATTCTCTAAATCTTGACAACCCTGCTGTGTGTGGTTAAAGCAGTGAACGCTGCAGGCATATTCCTGACTTCACAGAGCTGACCTTCCAGTGGACAGTCTATAAATCAGTAACTAAATAAACAAGGCAATTTCAGATAGCAATAAAATCTGTGAAGATAAACCAGAGTACTGGGGGTGGGATCTGGGCCTACTAAGGTGGAGTGATCAAAGACCACCATGAGGAGGAGACATTTGAGCTGAGACCAGGATTTCTGCATGGAACCAGTCATGCAAAAAAATCTGGTGGAAGACTGCCTGGCAGAGAGAACAGCTGGTGCAAAGACCTTATGACAGGAACACACTTAGTGTGTTTAAGGATCAGAAGATCTGGGCCTGGAGTGCAGTGAGGGATAGGAGAGTGCCAATCATGTAGGACCTTGTAGGCCCTGGGGAAAGCCTGAGTTGTGTTCTAAGGGCAGTGGGAGCTAGTGGAGGGTGTTAAGCAGGAGAAACATAGTCTGCTTTCTGTTTAAAAGTTCTGTCTCTGCTTCCCCTGTGGCGTATCATCTACAAGACTCAAAGAAAGTAGCAGGGAGGCTAGAGATGCTGTCCCTTTGGCATTGTTAGAGGAGGAGAACGAACATAAAGGTGATGGAGATGTAATCATCCCTTCAACATGCTCAGATCTTTATAAGCTGGGATAACAGGAAGGACCATGTTGAAGCCATTTTAAACCATTTCTTACTGCTACAGATTCACTCCTTCACTCACTAAAACCGTGCCCTATGCAGGAAGCTGGGGATACAACTGTGACAATCCTAGTTTCTCCCATATTGGAGGGAGGGAACTAAAGAAACAAGATGGTTTCGAATAGTGTTAAGAGTTGTAAGACTCTTACCAGGGCCAGAGGGCAGGGGCTGGGGGATGGTGTCTAGGGAGAGGTGGGGTGCCTGTAGACAGTAATAATAACCAACTTTTATTAAGTGCTTACTATGTGCTGGACATTGTTCTTAGTGCTCTCAGTAAGTCAATGAGGCAGTAATTGTTAACATCCCTATTGTGCAGGTTAAGAAACTAGCTTTTGAGAAGATTAAGTAACTATCCAAAGTAAAATGATCAGTGACTGCAGGGTGGGATTCCAACACAGGTTCTTAGCCTCTGCATGACACTGTCCCCCAGGGCCGGGTAGGGGAGGCCTCTGTAGAGGTGCCATTTAAGTTGAGTCTTGAATGTTGAGAAGGAGCAAGCCCTGGAAAGAAAAGGTTGAAATGAAAGGAACAGTAAACACAAAGGTCCTGAGGCAGGAGTGGGGTCAGCATATTCTTAAGTAACAAAGACAGCCACTGACTGAAATGTAGTAAAAAAAAAATTGAGAATAGTAAGAGATGTTGGAGAAGTGGCCAAGGAGCAGGTTACCCAGGACCTGATTCTCAGTCTCAGCCACAGCCTCCTTTCATAATAAAGATTTTGTAATACCCTCTTTACTGTGATTCCCCACCAATAGTATAAGTTTTGTATACAAAATCTCAGTATAATGCCCTGATAGTAATATAAAGGAGGAGAAAGAGGAAAGTAATTTATAATAAAAGTACTGTGTATTTCAATATGCAAATGTTAGGCCACAGCCAAGATGTAATAAAGTGAAAATGAAGCAGTGAGATGCTTACACCTCTGAGTAGAACCTCTAGGTTTGCGTAAGCCCTGGTGTAGGTGTACTGTGTGGGTGAGCCAGGTACCCTCCAAGAGATTCCACTGTGGGCAGCCTGGGGTCCAAAAATGGTGGTAAAGTTTCAAACAAAGCTTCCTATCATCTTCCCTGAATATACACAGGAGTTGCGTTCCTGGAAATTTCAGCATTTATTCACACTGCAAAAAATGCCATGTATTTATATGTGAAACATATTTCAGGTCCCTGTGAACCTAACCCAGATTTTCTCTCTGGATGTCTTCAGGACATGAAAAGTCTTGTGGTACACAGGACAGTTCTTGACTGTACTGGACTGACTCATAGGTCAGTTGGCTTCCCCAGTAAATGCCAATGAAGATCTCCCTATTGAGTGACCATGGGAAACATCCCTGGGAGTTTCCAAGACCCCTTGAGAACCACTGACATGGGGTCTCAAGGTCTCCACAAGGAGACTCACTTTTATTCTAAATGAAGGAGAAGCCGAAGGGGTATTTTCAGCAGAGGGACAGTGTTTTCTTTCCTGATCTTGTTGACAATTGCCATTTGGTTCTGGTATTCTTGGCCAGCACTTGATTGTGTGTGCAGCCCCACCTGACCCACAGAGCTGGGATACTTTGGACACTTACCTTCATCTTGCTTTTTGTCTCTTAGCCACCGAGTATCACCTGGGCTTGCTGAAAGCAAAACTTGCCAAATATCGGGCCCAGCTCTTGGAACCATCCAAATCGGCCTCATCCAAAGGAGAGGGCTTCGATGTCATGAAGTCGGGTGATGCCCGAGTGGCACTGATTGGATTTCCCTCTGTGGGTAAGGTCAGTGATGGTCATTGTGGGCCTTAAGGAGGAAGGCAGGTTGTTTCCTTTCAAACATGACTGCGATTCTTCTCAGAGAAGACCCTGCCTCCCCCATGATCGGGTCCCACCCTTGTATCATCCTAACCTAGAGAACATTTTTTTTTTAATTATTTTATTTTTGATTTTAGAGAGAAAGGGAGGGAGGGAGGGAGAGAAATATCCATGCAAGAGAGAAACATTGATTGGTTGTCTTTTGTATGTGTCTCAATTAGGGAATGAACCTGCAACCCAGGCATGTTCCCTGAACCGGTGACCTTTCGGTTTGTGGAATGGTTCCCAACCAACTGAGCCATACCAGTGGAGCTGGAGAACATTATTTCCACTGTAGCAGAAGTGGCTGTGCTCAGTCTCTGACTCTCTGTGCACATTTATTTACTGAGTGTGCACCATGTGCCAGTTGCTGGAGGTACAGCAGGGTTGCGGTGTTTCTGTCCCTGCCCACACAGAGCCCCTATCTTGGGAGAGGAAAGACAGGAGCATCAGGTGCATCAAGTGGTAGGGACTTCTTTGGAGTGGTGTGGGGATAGGGGCTGAGGTCCTTCCAGTTTATGTTGGGGGTCTGGGAAGGCTGCTTTGGTGAGCAGATAATGGAGCAGAGGCCTGAAGGAAGTGCAGGAGCTTGCAAAATACCAGGGAAGGAACATCCCAGGCAGAGGGGACAGGGGAGTGCAAAGGCCAGTAGGTGGGAGCCTGCTTGGTATGTTTAAGGGGGCCAGGACAGTAGGGTCTGAGTGAGCAGCAATGAGGGGTACATTGTAGAGGCCTGACAACCTTGGGGGCCATCATACAACTTTGGCTTTGGGTGAAAAAGTGAAGCAGGAGGGGGAATGGGTGGGTGGGGAGGGGGACAGAGGGGAGCAAAAAGGGGATGGATGTAATACAGCAACAATAAAAAAAAAAAAAAAAAAAGTGAAGCAGGAGCCACTGCAGAGCTCTCAAGGTTTCTTCTGTAAGCTCCTTAGTTTAAGGTAAAATTCATATTTAATTTTTATGTGAGGAGTAAGATAAACATAGGAGTAAGTTTTGAGCTGAAAAGGACTAACTGACCTGACTGGCTTTTTTAAAAAATAAACTTTAAATTTTAAAAGTCATGGATTTACAAAAAAATTGCCAAGCTTGAACAGAGAGTTCCCGTTAACCCCACACCAAGTTTTTGCCAATTTCCTTTGTTCGTCCTGACCCCAGAGAGGGAGAGAGACATCAGTGTATGTTGCCTTTCACCTGCCTCCAGCCACGGACCTGGCTGGAGACTTGGCCTGCAACCTGGTTATGTGCCCTGACTGGGGAATCAAACCAGCAACTTTTGAGTTCTCAGGAGCCGCCAGCCAGGGCAGATTTTATTTATTTTTGGAGAGAGGGAAGGGAAAGACAGAGAGAGAGAGAGAAAAACAATCAATGTATAATTGCCTCTTACACATCGCCAAGTGGGGACTGGCCAACCACCCAGGCATTTGCCCTGACTATGAATTGAACTGGGAACCCTTCGGTTGGCAGGCCTTCACTCAATCTACTGAGCCACACCAGCCAGGGAGATTTTGATAGTTTTTAGGGGTGCTTATCATATATTTTGTAGAAAGCCCTTCAATTAGGGTTTGCTTGATGTTTTCTCTTGCTTAGACTGGGGTTATGGCTTTTTGGGAGGAAAGCCACAGAGGTAAAGTTCCATTTTTATCCTATCATGTCATGGGTACATATTGTCAGCATGAGTAATCACAGTTGACATTGACCTTGATCACCTAGCTGAGGAAGTGTTAGTCAGTGTTTCTCTCTTGTTCACATTGTCCTCTTAGAATGGAGCACCGTGTGCAGCCCACACATGCGAGTAGGGAGTTAGTTCCACTGCCTTGAGAGGGCAGTAGCCACACAAATTAATTGGAATTCTGTCTGTGAGACTTGTCTCTCCTCTCCATTTTACTTACTCATTTATTTATATCTGTATACACTGGTGGGAGTTTATTGTATACTTAGGTTCTAATATCAGACTTTGTTATTTTGTTACACAGATTGTTCTAGCTTCTGAGCGATTTCAGTTGACTCTTAGACATACTCCTTTTGTGTTTTTTTCTAGCACTTTTATACTTTCTGATACTGTAAGATACTTCAGGCTCATCTTGCCTATCTCCTGTCCCAGCCCTAGAATCAGTCATTTTTCCAAGGAGCCTTGGTTCCTTATACTCAAGGGTGGTATTTGGACACCCAGGTCCGGGAGCTGACTGACTTTGTAATAGAATCACTCTGGCTATGTATGTATGGATAATAGGTTGAGGCAAAGGTGGAGGCAGGGAGGCCAGTGAAGAGGCTGCTCACTTATAAGCCGAGTGAGTGGTGACCAGGTAGCTGGGGCCTGGTGCTGGTGGAGCAGCTTTTAAATCAGTTCAGCTAAAAAATGTAATGAACCCATTACTCTGGGACACACATAGTGGGAGATGATAACAGCTGCCATTTCTCGTGTGCTTGCTGCAGACTAGGGTGTCTACTCTGCTTTACATGCCATTATTTTGTTTGTTTTTCTCTCTGCCTGCATATGGGTATGTGTGTATCGGGGGGATTGAGGCTTGATGTGCTGACTACATACACACAGTGCACATGGGGCCGTACCCTCATTTGCCATTGCCATTTTCACTTCACCAAGGACATCTGTCATGTTCAGATGAATACATTAGAATTACCTCATCTTTTCACAGCTGCCTAGAGTGCCATGCTGTGGTCCTATGATCAGCAGTCTGCTATTTCTGTCCCCTGCACCTGGTAGCTAGGTCACCCAGGCTCTTGTTTGTCCACGCAGCACTGTGGTGATTGTTCTTGTGCTTGAAGCTTTGCGTACTGCGGCTTGTGTTTCTGGAGGAAGCATTTCTAGACAGAGACATAGTGGCTCAGGGATCTAGGGTTTTTCACCCAGCCATTGGGCTTGCTAATTACCCACCAAAGAAAGGCAAGCTAACTCCATCTGGGAACAGTTGGGAATGTAGAGTACCCACTATACACAATGCAGCGTCTGGTTGGGTTATACAGGGTGTGCGCGATCAATTGGCAATAGCATTGCATCTCCTTATTTCACGTGCTTCTTATTTTGAAAAACTATGTTTCCAAGGTCATGATTTAACATCATTGTTTTGGATACAAAGTATTAAATTCTGAGAACAACCGTCATATGGAAGGAATACTATGTTAGAGCAATCATAATTTCTGGACTGCACACAGGGCAAGCTAAGGACATTGTGGACTTCAATAACATCCCTTTACATAACGGTTTACAGTGTGAAGAAGGTGTATGATGCTGATCCTGATGTCACTACACCAACAAGGAAAATGCACAAGGTATGCAAGGATCGCACAAGTCCAGATATTATACTCAAAATCCAGGAGATCATCAATGAAGACCCAGATGTTTACCTTGATGTTTTGAGAGAAGTAGTTGTACCATGGATGAAGCAAGTTGCAAATGGACATCATTTTATCTTCCAACAAGATGGTGCACCAACACATAATGCCAAAAAGGTGCAAGAATGTCTCATTGTCAATGTTCCTGAATTCTGGTTAAAGGAAATCTGGCCACCTAGTTCACCAGATGCAAATCCTTTAGACTATTATGTATGCAGCATTTGTGAGAAAGAAGTTAAGAAACAACCTCATTGCAATAAAGAGGCTGTTAAAGCTAAAACTGAAAAAATGATGTCCATGGATAAAGGAAAGTTCATGAAAGTGGGCTGAAGATTCTGAAGTTGAATTGAGTCTATTATTGCAGCAAATGGAGACTTTTTTGAACAATTTAAAAAATAATGACTATTTATGTGTTTACATATAAGAATAAATTTATTTCAAAATATAACACTTCTGGTATGTTTATTTTACTAAAATTTTGCCAATTCATTGCACGCACCCTGTATGTGCTGGGGTGGGTGCAGATTGGACTAAGACTAGGCTCTGCTTTAAAATCTGTGGAAGGATTCCTTCTATTTTTTAAACTTTTTTTCAAAGATTTCATTCATCATTTTCAGAGAGAAAGGCAGGGAGGGAGGAAGAAAGGGAGAGAAACATCAATATATGGTTGCCTCTCACCTGTCTCCAGCTAAGGACCTGGTTGGAGACAGCTTGCAACCTGGTTATGTGCCCTGACTGGGAATCGAACCAGCAACCTTTGGGTTTGCAGGCTGGTGCCTATCCACTGAGCCACCAGCCAGGGCAAGACTCCTTCTTGACAGCATATGCTCATGCATTTTAATCTTCAGGAACATGTGCTGCTAATGCTGCCGCTGCCACCACCACTACCACCTGCTGGATTTTATTACCAGCACCCAGCTGCATTCCTTTTCTTGTCCTCCTACAGTATGACTTCAGGAAACACTAATGCCATTTGATTAACTCTGCACCTGGTAGACTGAAGCTAGGAAAGCTGCTGTAGATAAAAGTTACGAAACACTCTGGGAACCAGCTACTGAGTCCCCTGAAGCTCCTGCTTCTCCATGCCTTTTACTGTTCATGTAATGTACCCCTTTCTCACACACACATACACACACAATAAAATGTGAGCACTCATTTTACATTGTTTCCTACTCCTCCGTGCCTTTTACCGTTCATGTAATGTACCCCTTTCACACACACACACACACACACACAATAAAATATGAGCACTCATTTTACACTTTTCTGGCCTGGGCTCAAATTCCTTTAGTGATAGGGCACTTACAACTCTCCAACTTTACAAAAGCCAAACAGAGCCACTGGGGGCCTCCGGCTTTAGTTCCTTGGAAGGAGCCACCAGCCAGCTGCTGGAGCCCCTGCTGCCAAGAGGGCAGGACTTCCCAAAGCATGCCCTCTGCAGCTGAATGCCCTTGCAGTCTCCAGTCCTGGCATGGTTTCCAGATCCTCTGTCTTTTTTACTTTCCCATTCCTAGATATCATGTCCCTATGCCCACATGAAACAGGCTTAAAGTCTTTGAGGGGAGCCCTATCCCAACCCCAGTTACCAAGCATAGGTAAGAAGAGGATCTCTCTGCTGCACGCAGCAGGGAAATCTCCAAGATTAGGACAAGACTCAATGCAATGACCTTCTTTTTCTCCTAGTCCACCTTCTTGAGTCTAATGACTTCCACAGCCAGTGAAGCTGCGTCCTATGAATTCACAACCCTGACGTGTATCCCTGGAGTCATTGAAGTAAGTTCGAGTTCCCTACACCCAGGGTGGGGGATGGGGGTGGGGTGGGTGTGCTTGTTTTCAGTTGCATATAAGTGTGTCATGAGCATGTGTATCCTGAAGCATGGGCATCTCTGGGCACTTTGGCTCCTGGAACCCCAGAGATACATGGCCCTCCTGTAGTACTTACTGGTCCTAGGGATTGGCAGATCTCCTGGTACCCTTTACGCCCACTCCCACCCCAGCTAGGCCAGTCACTGTTGCTGGGTTGGTTCCTGCTGCCCAGGAGCCCTGGGAGCCCTGCACAGCCATCATCCTGTGACCTTAAGCCAATCACAATGAAGCACTTGATTTGTACAGAGCTGTTGCCATCAGTGGCGAGAGTTGTGGGATTGTTAAAAACCCTATAGCTCTCCCCAAGCTGGTTCATTGGCTCCTAGTGAAGGACAAGACTCAGACATGGTCATGGATGATGACCCGGATTTCTAGCAGGACACAACAGCTGCTGGCTGTTGTGTCCTGGACTCCAGCAAGCCCTGCCTAGTGGCGGCCCATCCTCACCTCCTCATCTTCTCTTCTGTCTCCTAGTACAAAGGAGCCAACATCCAACTCCTGGACCTTCCTGGGATCATCGAAGGTGCAGCACAAGGTGCGAGCTGGGTGCCCAGGGCCCACTTTCTCCTTCAGGACATAGGGGGCCTCATGGTTGGAATTGGGTGGGGCTCATGATCCCTCCCATTGCTTAGTATTCTGTAATTAAGGGACCCTGACCCATTACAGTCCTGAGAGACCCATTTTAAAGAAGAGGAAACTTGTTTGCTGGCCATCGCAAACTCTGCTCCTGGGCTTGTTGTTTGGGGTTGGGTGCTTGTTATTAAGATTGTATTTATATATTTTTAGAGAGGGGAATAGAGAGAGATAGAGGAGAGAAGCATCAGTGTGTGGTTGCCTCTCTTGGGCTCCCGGATTTGGACCTGCCCTGCAACTCAGGCATGTGCCCTGACTGGGAATCAAACCCTTTGGTTCGTAGACCAGCGCTCAGTCCACTGAGCCATACCAGCCAGGGCTATTTTCATTTTTGTTCTTTTTTGAGATGGGAACATGCCCATGGCTTCTGATGGCAAGTAGCTCCATGCAGCATTTGTAGAGATGGTTGGTTACCAACTGCTTGTTATGCAATATGTGCTGACCATTATCTCACTTAACCCTCAGATAGCCCTGTGACTTAGGAAGAGTCATTTCTTTTCATAGGCAGGAGAAACCCTGAGGGCAGAAAGGATAAGCACCTGCCCTAAATGACTATGTATTCAGTTGGTATTCAGCTGTTCAGTGGCAGAGCTGGGGTGGAGCTGCCTTTCTGGCCTTGCAGCCAGATCCCCTCTTAGATGCCCATTGCCTCTCTGCTAGGCATCTTCCCACATCCCACTGCCATTGTTGCACTGAGGTCCTGCCTATTGAACTGCGTCGGAGGTAGTGTGGTTCCCACACCATCCCAACAGCATATTAGGGGCCTGTAGTGGTCCGCCACCTCTGGGGACCTGCACAGGCAGGAGGTAGGAGGCAGCAGGCAGTGGGCTTTGCCTTGTCCACCATTCTCAGGTCATAGGTCTGCATCAATCCTGGAGCTCCAGTTTCAGTCCCCAGCTTTGTGTGACCTTGGCAATGTGCCTGACTTCTCTGGTCATCTAATAATAGTGGGGTCTGGCCCTTGTAGGGCAGTCCCTGAAGTGCCTCCACCTGTGCTGTCTCCTGGAGTCCTGCGTCCCAGGGGTGCTCTATCTCCCCATTTTCTAGAAAGGGCAGACACTTTCAAATCCTGGCACCACTGTCTTTGTGTTCTTGGGCAAATGATTGAGTCTCTCTTAGCCATACCTCCATTTTCTTATCTATAAAAGGGCATGATAAATCACCAGTCATATGGGATGATTTTGAGGATCAGGTGAGGAAATGTTCAGGAAGCTCCCCTTCTAAGGTGTTAAGGTTGAATTTTCTTTTAAAACAAGTCTCCATGAGTAAGATGACCTGGGAGGTGGCCTGTGGCAGACGCTAGGCTGGTCTGTCAGTTACAGGAGTATAAGGTGATGGGGCTGGGTGTGGTCACATGGGTCCTGCCTGTGTCACTGTGTAACCATGTCCCTTCTGCCTGTCCAGGAAAAGGCCGTGGCCGGCAGGTGATCGCTGTGGCACGCACAGCTGATGTCGTCATCATGATGCTGGATGCCACCAAGGGAGAGGTGCAGAGGTCCGTGGGATGGGGTATGAGGGCAGGCTGACAGATCTGGGAAGGCTCTTAGCTTGAGCTTATAGGTCCTGGAGCCGATGGTGGAGGGTCTGAGTGGTGCTTGGCCCTGTCACATGGTAGTAGCAGCAGGCCTGTCCACAGGCTAAACCCAAAGCATTCAGTCTGGTGCATCCTCTTCAAGAGGCTTATATCCAGCTCAGAGGTGGCTGAAGCTCATAGCAGGAGCCACCTGGCAGCACTGGCTATACAAGGCCAGAGTAGCGTGGCCTGACTCTGGCTTCTACCTGCAGAGGCCCCATATCCCAGTCCGTGCCCCAAACCTGCCAGGAGCCTGAGTAACAGAAGCCTTCCTCATGCCCCAGCCTGCCAGCTGAGGGGCACACCAGGCCTGCCTCTTGTCTACTGATCCAGTCTCCCCTGGACTAGGCTGAGGGTCCCCTGCAGCTCTGGGTTGTTAGGAAGGAAAATTGCAGGTTGTGGGTGAGTAGAGGAGGGTGACAGGGGCTTCCTGTGAAGCCCGTGTAAAGGCTGTGGGGGCTCTGTCCAGGTCTCTGCTGGAGAAGGAGCTGGAGTCAGTGGGCATCCGTCTCAACAAGCACAAGCCTAACATCTACTTCAAGGTGAGACCTCCATCACCTGCAGACAGTGGTGTGGGGGGATCCAGGACTGTGTCAGCCAGTAGCTGGGGTACATGGGGCAATTTAGGCCAACCCCTTGTCACATTTCTCCCTTTTTCTCCCCTCCTGCAGCCTAAGAAGGGTGGTGGCATCTCCTTTAATTCGACAGTCACATTGACTCAGTGCTCAGAGAAGCTGGTGCAGCTGATCCTGCACGAGTACAGTATCCTTCATGAGAGAGTGGTGAGGGAGTACCCATAGCCTACAAGACAGGGAAGGGGCACCAGAGTCAGGGCCCTAGGGCCCTGCGGCCCAGGGTAACAGCAGATCTCTGTCCCCAAGCCTCCCTGTGGCCACCGGAGCAGGTTCTGAGAAGGCTGCAGCAGCAGGCACAAGGGGCTCCTGTCTCCTCTGTCTGCATGCTTACTAAGTGGAGGCTTGCCAGTTTACAACCTTGCAGTCAACAATGGTTTCCTGACTCCTTCCCGACTACTGGGTGCCCTGGTGGCCAGTCACATCTGGAAGGAAGATGAGAAGGCAAGGAAAACAACCCTTGGGACCCAGGCCATCCTGGTCTGAAAAAGCCTCGGAAAACCAGGGGCCTGTGCACACACCTCTAAAATATTGTCGGGGGTTGGGTGGGTTCTGGGGCTCCAGAGATCAGGGCAGGGCCACTGAGGCAGAGGTGAATTCAGCATTGGGAGAGCTTATTTTCACTGGCACCTAGGGAATTGGTGAGGCCCCTATCCCTGGCGGTGTGCAAGCGGAGGCATGGTGGCACCCAGCAGAGGGTTCCGCATGAGGGGGAAGGTTAGACTACAACTTTCAGACAGTGCTTCTGGCACTGAAACCTGGACGCCACTGAGGTACTTGGAGTTGTGACAAGTAGGTTTTCTTGCCTAACAGCAAAAATTTAAACTATTGATTGAAACTTACACACTGTGGCTTCCTTTTTAATTTTTTAAAGATTTTATTATTTTTAGAGAGAGCGGAAAGGAGAGAGGCAGAGAGGGAGAGAAGCATCAATGTATGTATGGTTGCCTTTCAACTGCCTCCAGCTAAGGACCTGGCTAGAGACCTCGCTTGCAACCTGGTTATGTGCCCTGGCTAGGGAATCAAACCAGTGACCTTTGTGTTTGCAGGCCAGCGCCTTATCCACTGTGCCACCAGCCAGGGGTGTGGCTTCTTTTCAAAAGAAAAATGAGGGGCTCCCCAAACTTTAAAATCTGGTAAAACCTTGCAAGCAGATGACCTCCAACACCCCTTTCAGCCAGCATAATTGGCTAATGGGCTGTTTCAGACCCTCAACTGATTGGGCATGGGGAGCTGCTAGTGCAGTTTGCCTTAATCTGAGTCCCACAGAGATCTTCAATGCAGAAGTGCTCTTCCGAGAAGACTGCTCCCCAGATGAGTTCATCGATGTGATTGTGGGCAACCGGGTGTATATGCCGTGCTTGTATGTGAGTGGAACAAGCCCTCACCCATGCCCTGTGGGACCTGCTCCACGTTTCCTGAGCCCCCTTGACCTAGACAGAAGACCGGCTTATTTGAGGAGCAGAAAACACAGAGCTGTCTCCACCCTTATCTCTCCTCTCCTCCAGTGGTTTCTTGAGTCTTGCAGACATGTTTTTCACTTGATACTGGGGTTTTAGCCCAGCCTTTCCTTTTGGGGGTCTGGCAGCCCAGGGCCTTCCCATCTTCCCCATCATCAAGGGGGCAGGGGACACAACATCAGCCCCCTGTGCTACAGGGCAGAGAGAGAGACTGCGGGCAGGGCTGTGGCTGCATGGGAGCCCTTGTCCTGTGCGCCTTTATTTTGTTCTTTCCCAGCAGCCGCCTCCACCTTTCAATCTCAGGTTTACAACAAAATTGACCAGATCTCAATGGAAGAAGTGGATCGACTGGCCCGGAAACCCAACAGTGTGGTCATTAGGTGAGGCTCTGCATCCTTGGTTCGCATCAGGGAGGCCTCCCAGCCAGCTCAACTAAGCAAAGGCTTAGGGCAGAGGAGACCCCCTTGCCCCAGTTGCTGGTGACCTTGGCTCAGTCCCACTGAGTTGCCATCAACAGTGTCAGTGATGTGGATGGACTCTAGTTAGGAAAACAGAAGGCTGATATCCAGCAAGGTAAATGCTTAACAATAGTGGAGAGGCTTCATAACTGAGCAATTAAACTCAGTATCCCATGAGGACCTGGACTATAAGCCAGTGCACTTGATGCTCTGGATGGTAGGGGTCTGCCAGCACAGAGCAGAGGAAAAGGGAACTGAGGTTGTTAGGTAGGCAGAGCAGTTCTTGACCACCTGCTCCCTTTTAGGGTGGGTTTTGGGGCCACCTGCACCCTGGCTGATGGCTTTGGATTTGCTTCCCATCACCACTGTGGGCTCCTCTTTTGAGGCACCCTGAGTGTGTGCTCCACGTAACTGGCTTCCCAGTTCAAACCAGGTACTCTGTAGCTTCACAGTGGGGCTTGGCTTATAGGGAGGAAGATGCTCAGGGATGGGGTGAAGATATAAATGATGGACGAGGGTGCTGGACACAGTACGAGGGCCATTTCTGGGCATTGCCAGCTGCTGCAGAGACAGCCTGAGGATATGGCAGTCTTTAGGGTGTGAGAGCATCTTTATTTGCTTATCATACTCAAAACAGCTCTGCAAAGGGTCAGCATCCACTCAGAGTAAGACAGCTTTGAAGGATCAACAGCAACCCATGTGACTGAAGTCCCTCTCAGGAGGTGGCGAACCCTGGATTGTCATCCTCTGCCCTTAACCCCATCAAAGCCCCTCACCAGTCTCCACAAAGTGGAGGTACCAGGAGGGAAGACCTACCTCCAGGCACCTGTGTCAGTTACGCTTGCCATGTGCTTTACACAAAGAGCAATGGTGACCTCCAGGAGACAGGCTGAGCTCTCCTGGGTGTGATTGTAATTGCTGACTGGGAGGCCTTGGCAACTGAAGTCTCAAACTGCCATCAGAACTTATAGGCTTGGTTCCCCACAGGCTGCAGCTGGGCCACCCTGGCATTGGTGCCTGTGCCCAGCCAGATGGAGGTTGTCCTCTGCCACAGAGAGAAAGTAGAGATCCCTCTCTGTCTTCTGAGCCCAGGGGACTCCTCTTACTGGCCCCCTCCCTCCCTGGCAGCTGCGGCATGAAGCTGAACCTAGACTACTTGCTTGAAGTGCTGTGGGAGTACCTGGCCCTGACCTGCATCTACACCAAGAAGAGAGGACGTGAGTTGGGCATGGTGCAGCCCAAGAAACAGCTGTGTCTCCCTCTCCACTGAGGGTACCACACTTTGCATGGGGCACCCAGAGGGCCCAAGGCCCCTGGTCCAGCTTGTCTTGTACGCGGTTCAGCTTTTGTCCTACTCAGAACTGGCATTGTTCTCTACCCAAGGCTGGTAGAGACCTCAACTTGAGCTCTTATGGCAAAGAATGCCAAGTTCTGGGGCCCCTGGTCTTGGGGGTGCCATGAGGGGCAGGGATGGGGGTGGTCATTGGGATAAAGGCTGCTCTGGAGTTCCTCACCAAGTATAGCAGTAATTCCCCTCCTGATTTCCCCAATGGTGGTGGCAGGCCCCATATCAGGACTTGAGGCAATGAAATGCACAGGAGCCTTTTCCGTATTTCCAGCCCCTATACGCACACCTTACACACTCAGAGGCCGTTTCATTGACCTGAACCTTGCAAGCAAGCAGAGACGTGTTGTTGCCTCTAAATGGTGCCAGCTGCTGTCACATCACTCCATTACTTCCCAGATGCTTCATAGGACTGGCCTCTACTGGGGCTTTCCTGGCTGGCTGGATTGCAGGCGGTTTGAATCCTGGACTAGGAAGTGTTTTGATTTTCCATGTTAAGTTCAAGGTTGTAGAAGACTGCTTGGGCATCTACAGTGATGGAGTGCTAAATAACGGGGGGAGGCTAGCCCAAAGCCAGAGACTGGAAGGGCTCCTGTTGTATGTGGAAAGGAGCCACAGAGCATGGAGCCATGGCTGTGGCTCACACCCACCCCCATCTCTACCTGCGCAGAGAGGCCAGACTTCTCAGACGCCATCATCCTCAGGAAAGGGGCTTCAGTGGAGCATGTGGTAAGTTAATGAGACCTGCCCAGGTAAGGGGTCCGGGAGGTTTCCTGGTCCTCCGCTGACTAGACGGCACGTGCGGTATGGGCAGAGGGCCAAGGGCAGGTTCTGGCGTTAAACCTGGGATTCGTCCCTTCCCAATTGCCCTTCTAGCTGAAAGTGGAGCCTGTTTTTCTCTGTGAGATGGGGATGGTGCTGCCCCCACCCCCCTACTGGTGGGAGCAGTGTTGAATGAGGTCAAGTGTGGAAAGCCTTGGGCATGCTACCTAGTATATGGTAGATGTCCAGGAAGCAGTGGTCCTTGCTCTCCCTGTCCTATCTCAGTGCTGCAGGCTCCATAGAGCTTCTGAGGGCGTTCTGCCAAGGAGAGCTCCTGCCCCTGTGCATTCCTGTTTTCATGGCCTGAGACTCAGTTGCCACCTCCCGTGCCAGTGGCCCCTGGCTTCCAGGTCCCCATTCACCCCAATGTGGCCTGCCCTCCCTGCTCTCACATCCTGTCCTTGACCCAGGTGTGGCTTTGAATGCTTTGCGCACTCCACACAATTCATTGAGCATCAGCAAAGTAGGCCCAGTTTCTGCCAGAACTGGGGTCCTTTGGGGTCAACAGATTCCAAACACCCAATGTAAGAGCAAAGCAGTTACACATAAAAGTGAGCATAGTAAAGGAAGAGGATGGCAAGTAGGGAGAGGTTCCACTGAGTCTGCACAGAGAGGCCAGGTAGCCTTTGGAGGAGGTGATCTGAGTGGGAGTAGAAGTGCCTCAGACAGCGAGCAGGGTGTGCAGAGACCCTGAGGCAGGGGCTCTACTGAGCTGGTGGGTTAGGGAGAGAGAGGGTGCACTTCTGTGTTAGAGACAGGGGTTACCCTCTCCCACGGATGTGTCCCTGCACCCTCTCTTTGGGAAGGTACCTTGAGCCCTGCAGGAGCAAGTAATGGCCTGAGAGCCAGGATGATGCTGCAAGTCACACAGCCATCTTCTTGGGCTGTTTTTCTTTAGATCAGTGATTTCAGGCTTATTCATCTCATGGCACACAAACCAATTACTAAAATTCTGCATACCTAAAAATACATTTTTTTTTGCCAATCTGATAAAAAATATGTATAATTTTTTAAAATATTCATTTACTTTTTTTTTTGGAGAAGGGGGAGAGGAGGGAAAAAGGGAGAGAAACATCAATCAGTTAACCTCTTGCACATCCCCAACTGGGGACCTTGCCCACAACTCAGGTATGTGTCATGCCCAGGAGTTGAACCAGCAACCTTCTAGTGGGTGGAATGAGGCCCACCAGTCAGGGCAAAATAGGTATAATTTTGAGTCATTCACATCTGACTGTTATTGTTGTATTGGCTGTTGTCACTTTTTCATTTGACAATCTAAGAGAGAGAGGTTAATGCCCTTGACTGAACAGTTAGGTTTTGCAGGTTTTAAAAATTCATGTGGCATATGGGTGGCAAGTTGTTGCTCTAGCTCATTTCTTCTCAGGATCCATTGAGGGTCAGCCTGCATGCTGGTCTCACCCATCCTTTCATTCATTTGACAAGCCCAGTTTTATGCCTGTGCTGGCCTGGAGATACTGATGCAAACAGGGCAGGGTTAGGTCTGGAAAGCTTGCTGGCCGGGTGGAAAAAAGCCATGGAAGCTCAAAAAGCTCTGCATGGGAGTCCCTATCCCTTGGCCTGTTTGGGAACCTGTCAAAGCAGTGCCTTCTGCTGGGGTCCAGCAGGTCATAGACATGGGTGCCCATGGGTGTTGGCCTTTCCCAGGGTTACCCTGCACTGTTTGTGGGCAGTTTCTCCAACCCTCTCAGAGCCTCAGCTGCTTGCCCAAGAGGATGTGGGGTTTCAGCCATGCCTGGAAAGAAAAGCAAGAAATACCAGGAGCAAAAGGGTATTCCAGGGAGTAGGAATAACAGGTGCAAAGGCCCAAAGGCAGGAGCAAATTGGCGAGTGCTGGCTCTTTGCTTCCAGCTGTCACAGAGTCAGGAGCAGCTGGTGAGGAGCTGCTATTGGGGTGACAAGGGGCTTTGGAGGCCTTGCTCCAGAGCCTTGACTTTGTCCCAAAGAGGCCTGCTCTTCAGTGGTTATCCCTCCTCAACCATCCTTCCAGGACACCTGCCTATCCCAGGGAGCCTAGATGCTGACAACAGAGACCAAAGTAGACGATTGAGGTGGGCATTGGAGGGAGGCCAACTTGGGGCTGTACCCTAGCTCCCTCTACTGTCCAACATCTCAGTGCCCAGTGTTCTCATATTGGGAATGTTCCAGGGCCTTTGGAACATGACCAGCCTAGGCCCTGTTCTGTCTTCACTGAGCTTACAATAGCCTTGCCTGTGAGCAGCATGGCCTATAAGCCCCAGAGGCAGAAAGGACTGAGGAGTGCCAGTCTCCATCCCCAAGCAATGTGCTCTCTCCCCTGTTGAAACGATGGCCTTGGGTGACCTTTTAGTCTTCACCACTGCAAGAGACACAAGTGCAGCCCCTGCTGACAACCCTCAACTTCCGTGTCAGGTATACTAGGCTATAGTAGGACCCTGTGATCCACGGGAGAGTACCCACCCTACCTGCCTCAGGGTACATGCCAGCCCGGTGCTCCTGGAGGTCACTGTGACCATGGGACCCTGCTTTGCCAACTTTGCCAATGGGTTTAATTTTGTTGTTGGGCAAGCTGAATAAAACTTAAGACACATCTGCAGCTTAGAGCTGACCCCTGGGCCACCAGATTTCACTCTAGTCTAGAAGACAGCAAGTCTTGGGGCTGTGTGGGTGGGTATCTGCTGGTCACTGGCAGCAATGTCCTCTCTGCTGTGGCTGTGGCATCCTTGGTCACCCAGAGAAGGCCCAGATCAGGTTGGCTTCTTGGGAAATGTTCTTGTAGGCCCCACGCCTACCTCTCCCCATAGACGCTGGGCTGAAGCATTTGGTCTATGGCCAGCACCAATAAGGCTGTGGATGTGTGGGAAGAGGCAACATTACACCATCTTCTCCCTAGCCCACCTCCACTATGCTCACATTCTCAGGGGATGAGCTGGCTGCCCCTCCAAGGCCACCACTTCTGGCCTCCTAACAGTACTAGGATCCCTGTGACCTTCATGTCTGCCTGGGAGTGCTAAAGGACAGAGACTGTCCTTGGTGGAGGGGTGGTGGGGGAGATTCCAAGTCACAGCTGTGGATTGAAGGCATGAGAGACTATGACCAAGCGTGGTGACTGTAGGCTGAGCGGGGATGTCCTGAAATCCTCACCCAACTGAAAGGGCATGCGTCAAGGCAGAAGACTGGCTGACAGGCAGCTAGTCCAGACCTCCGTCCGATGACTGTGAGAACATTCCTAATTGGGCCCCACAGCCCTTGGGCGGGCCTGAGAATTTAAATGCCTGGAGCAACCTGCAACTTTGGGCGGGAGGCTATGTGCACACTGTGTTCCTGGGGAAGCCAGCGCCACTTG
Source organism: Noctilio leporinus (assembly GCA_004026585.1). Lineage (NCBI taxonomy): Eukaryota > Metazoa > Chordata > Mammalia > Chiroptera > Noctilionidae > Noctilio > Noctilio leporinus. Next base: position 206,201 of record PVIW01001618.1, on the reverse strand, counting down.
AACACCCACCTAGGGAATGGCTACTTCTGGTGTGTGCCTTCTGTTTAGTGGGCTTGCATGGAGCCTTATCTCACTGTCTAACTCTCCTGTCCTCCCCCTAGTGCCACCGTATCCACCGATCACTCGCCAGCCAGTTCAAGTATGCGTTGGTGTGGGTGAGTCTAGGCAGGAGGTGGGCTGGGATCATCCCTAACACTGTCCCTGTCCTTCTATAAGGGGACCACAGTATCTGTGTGTGTGTCCCACTCCACCAGGTGTGCATGCTGTCCCAAACTGGACACAGGCCTCTCCATCTCTGAGACCCATAAGATGATCAGACCTTTGGGGATCCCTGCTCTCTGAGTCCTGTGGTGTACATCATGATGTAATCCCCAACTTTAGACTCCAGTATTCACACATACCCCAATATTCCTCCAGTAACCGCTCCATCAGATCTGGCTTTTCAATACTGAAACTGATGTATCCCTCTGCCTTATTCCCTACCCAGGGCACCAGCACCAAGTACAGCCCGCAGCGGGTGGGCCTGACCCACACCATGGAGCATGAAGATGTCATCCAGATTGTCAAGAAGTAGAGGCTGGGGGCCAGGCCACCAGCCCACCCGCCGTCTCCCTAGGAGTTGGACCCAGTGGGACATACTAAAGCCCAAACAGGAAGAATACAAATACATGTACTCCAGGAAGGGGTCTCTCAAGTCTGCTTTTTCCAGAAGCTTCTTCAGTAGACAGATGGTGAAGAGCGTGGGACAGAGGGACAAGGTTGGGTTGGGGGCATTTCCCATGAGACTAGCCCTTGGATGGGACTTCAGCCCTGTTTGGGCACTGAGGGAGCCATTGCCCCCTTTCTTCCCAGCAGAGCCTAATGTATATGGATAGGCTGCTCAGTGCAGGTGGGGCACTGGGTCTGCCTGCAACCCTGGAGGCTATAGTTGCTTTTGGAGCACGTTGGCCTCTGCTCCTACAGCTTCTCTGGAACTCTAGGAGGGGCCTTCTGGGACAAAACACCCACCCCGGTGGTGGGAGCTGGAGGTCAGTGGTCGTATAGACCCAGCTTGTGCCCTCCAAGGCCCTATGGACCTGTGCAGAGATGCCTGCACTGGGGACTTTGGAGTTAGGGTTCTTTATTTTCTTTCCAAGCCCTCTGATCTTGGCTCTCTCTGAAATAAAGGATGAAAACAATTTCTGTTCAGAGTGAGGTCAATTCTGTAAGTTTTCTGGACTGCCAGTCGTGGTCCATGAGCAGCTGTAAGACTAGTGATCAGAGTGGGTAGAGGACCCAGCTCAAGCCTGGGTGCAAGGGAGGATGTGAGGACCTCCAGGACAGGTTTTGCCCTGGAGGGCTGGCAAGGGGCTGGACAGCCCAGATGTGGTACCTTCTGAGACCAGGCCTGGTTGACCAAGATGGGCAACATCCCAGGAAGGCCATAGTCATTTGTGGGGTAGCAGAGGGGTCCCCATTGTGAGAGCAAAGTAGCCAATACAATTCTTGTTGCCCCAGAGAGCAGGAGTTGAGGGGCCTTGGCATGGTGCCAAGGAATGGTACCAGGTGTTCACTGTGTGCCAGGGGCTGTGTGGGGCCGTCTGCACCACAGCTTGTTCTCCCTGGGCAGCAACTTGCCCTAGGCTCCACAGCTTGTAAATGCTGAGCCAGGATTTGAACCATAGCCTTGGATGCCAGAGCCAGAGAGGAGGCTTCCTGGAGGAAGTGTGCCTTTTAGGGGTGAATGGTAACAGGTTTTGGTGGTTGCACTGGGCCTGCAAGAGTGGTAGAAAGCACCCCTGGGGGTCTTTGGGCCTGGCTAGAATATGGAGTAGGCCTGCTGTCCAGCTCTCCAGGCTGTTCTTGGCTCCTCTGTCAGCTGCTCAGCCCCTTTTCCAGTGACAAAACAAGAATAATAGACATCATTAAATATATATGGGATCCCAGGCGGTAGGCGCGGTGGGCTGGGCCTCTCCACAACACTGAGCTGCTCTTCTAGGCTAGCCATGCTTCTGGGGCCAGCCTCAGCACCCCCATTAGGCAGGATGCAGGCAGGGAGCAGGCCACGGGACCCAGGTAAGGAAACCCCGTTTCTGACCCTTGGGGTCTGCCCCTAACCCCATCCCCCAAGTTTGCAGATAGGAGGAAAAGGGGCCTATGAGGGCCTTCTCTGGGTCTCAATTTCTTTATCTCTAAAATGGGCATGATGATGCCCATGCAGTCCCCCTCTTGGCATCAGCAAGAGAGGTGCATGCCCAGGGGCTTAGCTCAGCACCTCTCCTGACTGATAGCCACCAGGCTGGGGAATAATCATTGCCACTTCCTGCCATACAAGTAGGCAAGGGCCCTGGGTTCCCAGGACATAAGATCCAGACCCATTCTGTCCCCAAGCTGGTTGAAAAACGGAAGATGAGGCCAGAGGTCTGGGTGTCCTTGGGCAGTGCAAACTCAGAGCAATAGTATCAAGAGGCTCTAGCCCCTGGGCCATTTGATCTCTCACTGTGGATGGTCTTGTTTCCTGGGCTTGGTCTGTGTGTTCGGAGATCAGGGTCACCTGTGTCTGTGTCTGTGTTCTAGGCTTTTGACTTGGTGGCTGACTTGATGATGCTGTCTCCGCCTGCCTAAATAAGAGCCAGAGGCACTGCATGCTGTGCTCACCCTTGTTGGTGCAAACTGGCAGCTCACAGGGCCCTTGCACTGGGGGTGGTGTCCTTAGGGCTAGAGAAGCCCCCTGACACCTCCCAAAGCTCTTTGTCCTACCCCACCAGGATGAACTCAAGAGTTGGGCCCAGCCCCTGTCTACCGCCCTGGGCCTTTTGTGTAGGGGGCTTCTGGCCAGAGCAACTGAAGTCCCTTCTTGCTCAGACAGTGTTGTCCTTATGAAGGTCAACAGTGCCCCTGCCCCCACTCAGCTCTGCTCCCTCTCAGTGGGTGGCTCTCCTGAAACTAGGTTAGGATACACAGGGGTCCAGGGCATGACTGACTGCCCATCTGTCCCTGTGTTATCTCCACGTTCCTTCGTCTCCAGCTTAGACTTCACACACTGATCCTCATTTCAGAAAAAAACCTTCTTTGATAGGAAACCCAAAGATTATCTGTCCTCCCCAAAGTCCTCTCCCAGCCCCAAGTGCTGCTGTGGGGACTTGCTCCCCTGGAATCCCGGCTAGAACACTCATCTCCAAACAGTCCATGCTCATCTGCACCCCTTCCTCCTTCCTGACCAAGGGCCTTCCTCAGAGCCTCCTCATCACAGCATGGGAGACAAGCAAGTTCCACTTCCTTCCCCTCCCCCTCCCTCTCCTAAGTCTATTCCCGTGATGTACCAACTACAGGTGACCCTTGAACAACATAGGTTTGAACTGCACAGGTCCATTATACATGAGTTTTTACCAATAAATATATTGGAAACATTTGAAAAAACTCATAGACAAATGTAATTTTGTAGTTTTCCTAATAACATTTTCCTTTTTCTAGTCTACTTCACTATAAGAATACAGTATACGTATAATACATATCCCAAACAATGTATGTGTTACTTGACTATTATCAGTAAAGCTTCCAATAAGTAGGCTATCAATAGTTAAGTTGGGGGTAGGGGGAAGTTAAGTTGGGGTGGGGGTGGGGGGAAGTCATGGATTTTCTACTGCACAGGGTCTTCTGCACCCCAACCCACACTCTGTTCAAGAAGCAACTGTAACTAATTCATTTTCTAGGGCTGTTCTGACAAAGTACCAGAGGCAGGGCGGCTTAAATAGCAGGACTTTACTGCCTCACAGTCTGAAGGCTGGAGTCCAAGATCAAGGTGTTGGCAGGGCTGGTTTCTCTGGAAGCCACTTTCTCACTGTGTCCCCTGTGGCCTTGGCTCTGCTCTTATCTCCAGTGAAAGCATGAACCCTCTGGACACATCAGCCCTAAGGTCAGTACCCTCATGGCTTAGCTTCCCGAGCCCACCCCCACACCATTTTTCTCACCTTAGCTCTTCAAAATGCCACCCGAACAACTGCCAATGCCAGATGACCACACGTTTCTCAAGTGATCATTTCTAACCCTGTTTACTTGAGCACAGCCAGTAGCAGCCCCCCTTCACAGCCTGTGTCTTAAGCAGTCTCACCATCACCACCCCTAGCCTTTATCTCCCCTAACCTGAGGATCTAAACTACCTCCTTGACTCTTCACCTGGAAGTTCCACAGCCACCCAATATCCTCCTTAGCCCAGAGTAACCTGTCATGTTTCCACACCCTCACTTTGCCTCAGAGAATGTGTCCCCTGTTCACTCAACTGCACCAAGCCAACTCTGATGGTCTCCCAACCCCACTGCAGCCCTCACTGGCTATATCAACTGCACTGTGTCACAGCTGTCCACCTAGGCCAAGCCATTGTCCTCTCTCCCTGCTGCCACTGTGCATCCCCTGCCCATCCTGCTCCATATAGCTCCAGAGCTGGAAAAAGGATGCTCGAGCAAATTCACATTCAAGCTATGTGGCCTCAGGCAAATTTCTAGACCTCCCTGGGCGAGCCTGTTTCATCATCTGTAAAGTGGAAAGGATTGTCTGTACTTCCCAAAGTTGTGGATGGTGAATAAGTTGTGTGTGACCTGGTAGTTCTAAGTATAGGCCCCATTGCTTCATCCCTGTGGGCTCTGGGCTGGGTTTTCTGACCTCTTTAAGACTGAGTCCTTCATCTATAAAGTGGGAATAGCAGTTCCCACATTACATACTGTGAAAATCTAGTGGTTATAGGAAAGCATTCAACACTGAGCCTGGCACATAATAAAACTTAGCAGTGTTGATTTTTTTAAATGTTTATTGGCTTTAGAGAGGAAGGAAGAGGGAGGAAGAGAGAGAACATTGATCAGTTGCCTCCCATATGCTTGCCCTGCCGAGGGACCGTACCCACAACCTAGGTATGTACCCTGACCCAGGATCAAACCCACAACATTTTGGTGCATGGGACAACACTCCAAACAACAGAGCCACCTGGCCAGGGTGGTGTTAATTATTTTTATTATTTTCAAAATACGAACTTTGTTATGACAGTCCTGACAGTGTTAAGCCTTGCCATGGCTCCCACTGCTTTGGAGATGGAGATGGGAATCCTGCCCATCCTCCATGGCATCCTAGCTGCTGCTCCCTCCACATGCCCCCATCATGCCCTCTCCCCACGTGGCCTTTGCACATGCTATTCCATCTGCTGGAGTGCTTCCCTCTTCCATTTGATTAGCTCCCTCTCATCCTTCAGATCTCCACTCAGGGTCAACTTTGGGAAGTTTCTTGGCCTTCCAACATGGTGTTTGGTCACCTGTATGGTGGCTTGGCCTTCATAGCCCTTCTCATGCAGCAGTTTCTCCCTTGTTGGTGTGGCTCTTTGCTGCAAGTCTGTGTCCCTCATGATACTGGGAGCTCCACAATGGCAGAGACCATGCCTGGATCCACTCAACTCTGTGATCCCCTAGCACTCTGCACAGTGCCTGGCCCAACCAACATTTGAGGAATGAATGAGACTTGCTCCCTGACACCCTCTCTGTGCTGGCTGCAGAGGTTAGGCACCTGCGAGGGAGGTGGGACCCTAAGTCCACGAGAGACCAGAAAGGCCATGTGGGCAAACCCTGCTGCCAGCAGTCACAGTCACCCAGATACCTTACTGAAATAGATAGGAGGAGCAGCCAGTCATGCGAATACCAGCAATAACCATAATGGCCCTTGATTCCAGGACAGGCATGGTGTCCAGCTCCCTATTTCTCTTTTAATGCTTCCCTCAGCATTGGGAGAAGGCGGCACCATTAATAACCACACTCACAGGTGAGGAGAACCTGTGAGGTGCAGCATGACTTGCTGTGGTCAGATCCAGGACTGGAACCTCACCTAACCCAGAGCTCTGAGCTGCCCTGGGCTCCTCTGAGCATCTCGGGCCCTCCTCCAGCTTGGCTGTCCTCTCTGAGCTTGCCTCTTCATCTGAACAACTGAGAACCAGAGCCCAAAGATGCCTGCCTGGGGTTTGCTGTAGACCCCAGGCAAGTCTGATGGCTACTTGCAGGTGCTGGCCTCTCAGTCAGTGATGGACAAACTCCCAGAGGCCAAGGACCCTGACTTGGGGTGCAGGGAGTGTGGCTGTGGAAGGTGTCCTTGGGCCCCAAAACAGCTGTGTCCCCTCTTCCCTCCTGAGTTTCCTCAAATGTTATGCAGACCTATAGGTCAGGTATGACCCTGCAGCCCTGAATTCTCCTGGGAGTTCCTTTAAGGAGTGAAAGTTTTCACTCACTGTCTCCAATTCTTTTCTTCCTCATTTTCACTTTTTCTTGTTTTGAATGCTACCTTATTGTTTGTTTCTTTGAATCAGAAATGCATTCACATTTCAAAACTCAAACCACAAGGAAGGCTTACAGTGAGATAACCACTTTCATCAATATCTTGCGTATCTTTTCCAGTTTTTCTACATGTAAATAAAAGCAAATGTGAATTTATAGTCTTACACACACAAATACTTCTTACAAAAAGACATGCCTGGTGTATATTATAGACAACACACTGTTCTACATACACTATGCTCCATTCAGTAGCAGAGCCTGGGGAATCTTCCCACCCAGTTTACAGAGGCAACTGTACAGTATATGAACAAAGGACATGAGCTTTAGGACCGTGCTCCACTGTGGGATGCACTATGGTGTATTACAATACATCAATGAGCAGTTTGGATGCAGAACTCCCTTTGTGCACAGTCCCTATAGGATATATTTCCAGCAATGGACTCCTTCCTCCCTCCCCCTCTTCTTTTTTTTTGTAACACCTTCATTGAGATATAATCCACATGTCATATGATTCACCCACTAAAAGGTGTATGATGCAGTGGGTTGGTAGGTTCATGGGCGCACACATAACCTCTTGCCCTTTCTTCTTTGAACCCTCTCCTGACAGGCGATCACCCCCTCACTCCCACCAGTCCACCTGGACCTCCCTTCTCACTCAGTAGCTGCTTCCAGTGGTCAGCACTCTATCGTCCTCAAGTAACCTGACCCATGTGCCCATTTGCCCTGCCATCCTCTTCAGTCACCCACCATATCTTTGAATCCAAGCAGTGCAGCTCCAGGGCTTGCTCCTGGGGCCTGCCCCCCTTTTGCACTTAGGGACTGGGGTGCTCCTCCAGAGCTGTGGCTTCAGCACCACCGAGTGCCACTGACTCCCTAATTGATGCAACTGATGTCATCAGCCCTGATCTCTGTGATGCTCCCCCATCCAACTCCCTGGCAGTGCCTAACAGACATCTGAAACCAATATGTCCCAAGCTAACATCGGTCTTTCCACTTCTACTGGCTCTGCCCCGAGCCCTCCTCATTTCAGCTATGGCCTCTCCATCCTCACCCTTGTTGACCAGCGTTTCCAACACTGCTCTCCATCTCTGGGCCCCAAGCCTGGTCCAGGCCCCCGAAGCAGCCAGACGGGTCCTGTGAAGAGCAAGGTGCAATTCCAACCCTTCTCTGCCAAAACATTCCCTCAGTCCAGCCTCACTCCCAGTCAAAGCTAAGCCCTTACCATGGCCCATAATGCCCTGTACCTCTGCCTCCAGAAACCACCTGATTGCTCTAGCTCCAATCAAGTTCCCTTCCATTCCCTGCAGCAGGTACCACCAGCCCCTGGTATGGCACGAGTCCCCTCCCCACCCTGTCCCCCATATTTGGGCACCTGACTGGCTCTCCGTGAATCTTTTTTTTTTTTTTTTTTAATTTTATTGTTGTTGTATTACATCCATCCCCTTTTTGCTCCCCTCTGTCCCCTTCCCCACCCAACCATTCCCCCCAAAGTCAATCCCACCTGTTGTCCATGTCCATGGTTCCTTTATACTAGGTTCTTGTCTAAGCTGCTCCCCTTCCTTGCCTCTGCCCCTCCTCCCCCCAACCCCGTTCCCCCTGACCACTGAAGGCCTATTCATTGCATTCATATATTTGGTTCTGTTTTGCTTGTTGTTAGTTTTGCTCATTATTGTCCCATAATGGGTGAGATCATATGATATTTGTCCTTCACTGACTGGCTTATTTCACTAAGCAAAATACTCTCCAGTTCCATCCATGTTGTTGCAAAGGGTACAAGTTCCTTCTTTCTTTCTGCTACATAGAATTCCATTGTGTAAATGTACCAAAGTTTTTTGATCCAATCATCCACTGATGGGCACTTAGACTGTTTCCAGCACTTGGCTATTGTAAATAGTGCTGCTATGAACATAGGTGTGCATAGGTTCTTATGGATTGGTGTTTCAGGATTCTTTGAGTATAGTCCAAGTTGTGGAATTGCTGGATCAAAAGGCAGTTCCATTTTTAGTTTTTTAAGGAAACCCCATACTGTTTTCCACAGTGGCTGCACCAGCCTACATTCCCACCGATGTGTATGAGGGTTCCCTTTGCCCCTCATCCTTGCCAACACTTGTTGTTTGTTGATTTGCTGATGATTGCCATTCTGACAGGTGTGAGGTGGTATCTTATTGTGGTTTTAATTTGCATCTCTCTGATGACTAGTGATGTTGAGCATTCTTTCATATGCCTCTGGGCCCTTTGTATATCTTCCTCAGTGAGTTGTCTGTTCAGGTCCTTTGCCCATTTTTTAATTG
>PVIW01001618.1:0-197526 GCA_004026585.1 Noctilio leporinus | reverse complement strand
TATTTAGAGATCAGACCCTTGTCTGAGGTATCATTGGCAATTATGTTTTCCCATACAGTTGGTTCCCTTTGAATTTTGCTGATATTTTCTTTAGCTGAACAGAAACTTTTCAATTTGATATAGTCCCATTTGTTGATTCGTTCTTTTATTTCCTTTGCCCTTGGTAAAGTATCAGTAAACATATTTCTGCATAGGATATCCAAAAGTTTACTGCCTATATTTTTCTCCAGGACCTTTATGGTGGCACTGCTTGTGTTTAAATCCTTTATCCATCTTGAGTTTATTTTGGTGTATGGTGTAAATTGGTGGTCTAGTTTTATCTTTTTGCATGTTGCTGTCCAGTTCTCCCAACACCACTTGTTGAAGAGACTGTTTTTACTCCATTGGATGTTCCTTCCCCCTTTGTCAAGTATTAGTTGACCATAGAGTCCTGGGTTAATTTCTGAGTTCTCTATTCTGTTCCATTGATCAACATGTCTATTCTTATGCCAGTACCATGCTGTTTTGATGACAGTAGCCTTATAGTATTGTTTGAAGTCCGGTATTTCTCCATGAATCTTGTGGGAGAAAGAACAGAGACAAGAGGAAAGTAAAGAGACAGAGGAAGTGGGGAGATGGGAAGAAAGAGATTTGCTTGCTCACGTGTTCACCTCTGTTTCCTGCCCCTTGTCTAAGAAGGGCCTTTCACTATCTCTGTTTCATAGTTGAGCAAGCTGAGGCTCCAGAGCCACCTGACGGCATGGAGTTAGTAAGTGGGAGAATGAGGGCCAGAACCTCTTGGTTCTTGGTTCTTCTATGCAAAACCTTCATATAGTGTTCACTTCCAGACCTGAACACTAAAATGAAGGTCAGTGAGTAGAGAGTTGGACATTAGTTGGAGGTCTATCTTCAGCCACCCTAGGCCCTGTATGTCCTGTTCTTTGATCCTTGGACAGAGAGAAAAAGAAAGAGAAGAAATGGTTCCGAAACTTCAGGTTCCAGAGGCCACTACCCCTAAGTTCTCCCTCCTATCTTCATCTAACAAGCTCTGACAATGCAGATTCTTAAAAGTGGACCAGTCATCAGCCTGACAGTGAGCATAATGCCTTGGATCAAGTGTCCACCCTGGATCAATCAGCTACACCCAAAGATGGCCACACTGCCTCCTCAGCAAGGGCAGAAGCTGGGAGGAGAGGGATGGGACTTCAGATACAAAGCACACACATGGCATCTCCAGCCACTCATGCTACATAGCAGCTTTGTAGGTCTTGCTTCCTCCTTGTGAAGGACATGGAGCACAGCTTATTACTACCATCCTACAGATGAAGAAAATGTGGCCCAGAGAGGGCAAAGGGCTTTCCTGAGGCCACAGAGCCAGTCAGTGGTGAAGCAGGGGCTCAGAACCAGGCCTGCCCCACCCTCCATTCCTGCTCCCTCAGGCCCTGGCATGGAGCCTGTAAGGCCCTGTGGGAGCTCCACTGAGACACACTGCCTTGCCTGCCTTCGGCCAGCAGCCTAGTCTTCCCCAATGCATTATTCATGCTCCCAAGAGCCAGCTAGCTCCAGTTACGCTGACCAAAGCCCTGGGCACCTGCCCTGTCTGCTCCACCCTCCTTTTCCCAGGACCTGGAGGGTCCAAGCCTCACCATTTGGTGGGTTTTGAACATCCCACTCTAGCTCAGGAGATGCAGCCCCACTTTTAGCCCAGTACAGATGTGCTGGGTGGTCTGGGCCAAATAGCTTCCCCTTTCTGAGGCTCAGTGTCTTCCTCTGTGAAGTGGCAGTGACACAGCACTCACTTCAGTGGGCTGAACCAGCTGAGGCACAGGGACGGCTTGGCCCATGTCAGCACTGAGGTCCTGGTTGCAACCTTAACGCCAAGATAGTCTCCCCCAGCACAGGCCTCAGCCGGGTTCCTCTTCCCCTGGGTAAACAACACCCATGTACTTTCCACCACAGCTTGAGGATGAAACCCAAGGCGGCCTCTTGAGTGGATGAATTATGGATCCGCCCTCTCGGAAACCTGGTCCTGACCAGAAGCAGACTAGCTGGCCCTCCCCAGGCCACCCAGGCCAGTCCCAGCTGCTCAGAACCAGAGGCTGCTAGTGCAGCCACAGGCAGACCCAGCAGGTTCCTTTGTCTCCACATCCCTGAGCTTGTGACACAGGCCCCAGGCCAGTGGAGAGCAGGCAGCCACCATGGCGAAGGAGGAAGATGATGAGAAGAAAGCTAAGAAAGGGAAGAAGGGGAAGAAGGGGCAGGAGCCAGAGAAGCCCAAACGGAGCCTAAAGGGAACGTCACGGCTGTTCATGGGTTTCCGTGACCGCACACCCAAGATCTCCAAGAAGGGCCAGTTCCGGAGTGCATCAGCCTTCTTCTGGGGCCTCCACACTGGCCCGCAAAAGACCAAACGCAAGAAGAAGGCACGCACAGTGCTCAAGTCAACATCAAAGCTCATGACACAGATGCGAATGGGCAAGAAGAAGCGTGCCATGAAGGGCAAGAAGCCATCCTTCATGGTCATCCGCTTCCCAGGCCGAAGGGGCTACGGCCGTCTCCGGCCGCGTGCCCAGTCGCTCAGCAAGGCATCCACGGCCATCAACTGGCTTACCAAGAAGTTCCTCATCAAGAAGGCTGAGGAGTCCGGCAGCGAGCGGGCCACCATGGATGCCTGGCTCAACCGCTCAGGCTCTCAAGTAGGCTCCCGCAAGCTGCCCTTCCCTTCAGGAGCCGAGATCCTGCGGCCCGGAGGCCGCCTGAGGAGGTTTCCTCGGAGTCACAGCATCTATGCATCCGGAGAGCCTGTGGGCTTCCTGCCCTTTGAGGATGAGGCCCCGTTCCGGCACGCGGGCTCCCGAAAGTCGCTCTACGGGCTTGAGGGCTTTCAAGACCTGGGCGAGTACTATGACTACCATCGCGAGGGTGACAGCTACTATGACCAGCAGTCGCTCTACCACTACGAGGAGGAGCAGGAGCCCCACCTGGCTGCCTATGGCTCTTACAGCCCTTACAGCCCAGCCTGGCCACCCTATGGGGATAACCCCCATGGATACCTGCCAGAGAACCCCTATGACTACTATCACCGGGACTATTATGGTGGCTCTTACTACCCCACATCTACCTACGGCTACAGCTATGGCTACGATGATTATGAGCCCCCCTACGCTCCCCCAGGGGGGTACATATCTCCCTACAGCTACTACGATGGTTATGAGGCTGAGCCATACTCCCACGGCTACTACCTGGACCCCTTCGCCCCTTACAGTGGGCCATACCTGCCCTATGACCTCCCATATGATGTACCAGCCTTTGATCCCTACAGGGTGCCCTACAATGCTCCCTATGGAGACCTCTACGATGAAGGTATCTATCGTGGTGAGGACCAGGCTTTATACCCCCCTGAAGTGCCCTATCTTTACCCGGAGGAATCAGCCTTCGCCTACCCATGGGTGCCACCACCCATCCTATCGCCCCGCAACCCCTACGCCCACCCTATGGATGACATCGTGGAGCTGGAGGAGCTGGAGGAGCCAGAGGAGGCAGTTGGAGAGCGGCAGGGCACCTCTTTTCGCCTGCCCAGCGCCACCTTCTTCGAGCAGCAAGGCATGGACAAGCCCGCCAGGTCTAAGCTCTCCCTCATCCGAAGGTTCCGCCTTTTCCCACGGCCCCAGGTGAAGCTGTTTGGGAAGGAGAAACTTGAGGTGCCCCTGCCCCCGTCCCTGGACATTCCTCTGCCCTTGGGAGATGAGGAGGAGGAAGAGGAAGAGGAAGAAATGCCCCCAGTGCACAGAGGACCCTACGCCTACCCATTCTGGGGCTTTCTCACCCCGCGCCAGCGCAACCTCCAGCGGGCCCTCTCAGCCTTCGGCGCCCACCGCACCCACCGCACCCACCGCGGCCTGGGCTTCAGTCCTGAGTTCGGCCACCCCTCACTTCGCCCAGCCACCTCTCTCGCACGCTTTCTCAAAAAGACGCTGTCAGAGAAGAAGCCCGCCTCGCAGCTTAAAGGCAGCCAGAAGGCACGGCGAGGAGGCCCCGCGGTTAGGGAGGCGGCCTACAAGCGCTTTGGCTACAAGCTGGCCGGCATGGACCCCGACCGGCCCAGCACACCCATCGTGCTGAGGAGGGCCCAGGCCCAAGTGCGCAACAGCAACAACTCGCACAGCCTGCCCGCGCCCGCACCTATCCCCACGCCTTCCCCGCCTGCCCACTGGAGCACACTGCTGTCCCCGCCCTCGCCCCTGCGGACCCCCAGCCCTGGGACGCAGCCCACCAACCCCTTCTCCCCAGCTCTTTCCGGCCTGCCCCAGCCAGCCTCGCCCTATGGCTCAATCCGCCACCATCCGCCGCCGCCTTGGGCCGCCCCAGCCCATGTGCCGCCACATGGCTCGATCCCCCACCACCCACCGCCCTGGGCTGCGCCGGCCCATCTGCCGCTCACACCACAGGCCAGCTGGTGGGCCTTCGTGAAGCCCCCTCCCATGAGCCTTGAGATGCCTCTTGACCTGCTGGCCTCTAGACCCCAGCCCTCCTACCAGGGCTCCCGCCGACGACGAGGGGCATCCTTCAGCTTCCCCAGGACCTCCCCACCAGCACCTCTGAGGCACACCTGGTCGCCTCTGCCTTCTCCCCAGCCCTCTCTGAGGAGTCTGCCAGGCCTGGGCTACAGATCCCCCGTTAGCCCTGCATCCCCTCAGCTTTCCATGCGGGCTAGCCCCTTCCCGCCCACCTTTTCGCCTCTGCCACACCGTCCCCGATCACTGAGGGAGCCCCTGTCCCCACACCGTGTCTCTGGGCGACTAGGTACCCCACTGTCGCCCTTGCCTTCTCCTCTACTGGGCCCCAGCCGGCGGGGCTACTCTCTTAACCTGTCCTCTCGCCTCCCACACACATGGCGCCGCCTCAGCGAGCCACCCACCAGGGCAGTGAAGCCTAGGGTGCGTCGGTCCTTCCAGGGGTCTCTCCATCCTGGACCTTGGTCTGCGCCAGTGGCTGTGCCTGCAGCTGTCCCTGGGCACGAGGAGAGCCAGCAGGAATCAGAGGACTCAGAAGTGCCCTGGACAGTGCCCCAACTGGCCCCCAGCTGGGATGCAAACATGCCTCCCACCCAGCTCCCATCCTCGCCCTGGCCAGGATGCACAGGCAGCCGCCAGGGCTTTTCCAGGCCACGCCGTATACCTGAAAACCCCTTTCTCCAGCATGTTGGCCCTGTGCCATCCCCTGACCCCCAGCTGAAGGACCCAGCTTCTGACTTCACCACTGTCTTGCTGGGTAGACACCATGACCTGGGGCCTGGAGAGCTGGCCAAATCAGCCAACCCCAACCCTGAGAAGCCCAAAGAAGAGACCCCCACTGGGGACCCCCAGCCACCAGCAGAGCCCCAGGACCTGACCCCAAAGCTTCCTACGGTTTCCCTCACAGAGAAAAAAGTGTTAAGGCTCAGCCTCTCCCACCCTCTGGCTGAATGTGACCAGAGGAGGGCCACGTGGCCACCATGGCGCCGCTGGGGAACACTGCCCAGTGCCCCAGCCCCGTTGGAGCCCACTTGGGTCCTCAGGCCCCTGTCCAAGGCCGGTGAGCTGCACCAGGCATGTCCTGGACGTTTTGCTGTAGTCATGCCTCAAGTGCAAAAGCTGAGCTCTTTCCAGCGAATTGGTCCTGCCACCTTGCAGCCCTCCACCCAGCTGACCAAGGACCCAGAACCCAGCCCCAAGCCAAGAACCTGGAGTCTGCTCTGGTTCTGCCTCTGGCTAGCAGCGAAGACCCACCGACCCTGGCCACAAGTACACACCTGCCCCCCATCCTGCTGCCTGGGCCCTGAAGCCATCTCTCTGCCCCATGGGGGCCCCTGGTCAGAGGTTGGCCTCAAAAGCTGGTGGAACAAGGTATGAGCACACAGGTCAGAGGGCGGGCTTGGGGTTCTGTACTGGAAAACAGGGCAGGAGACAGCCTCAGGACCCTGGTCAGCTGCTCTCTTCTTGGGCCTTAGTCTTCCCATCTGTAACCTGGGTAGAACAGCCCCAGGCACCGGACAGAGGCACCAGAAACTCCTCCCAAGTCACTTTGGAGAAAGGATATGGTCCTAGCCTGGACTCTGAGCAGCCCTGTCCCAGTGTGGTCTGTATGGCACATCTATCCCCAGCTGCCTCCTCAGAGATTCTGGCTGAGTACGAAACTGTAGGACTTTCCTGTCCACTCTGCCCACCCTGTCCCACCCCCATGTGCATGTTCATACTCTTTCTCTTGCTTCATCCTGACCCTTCCTCCAGTCTTATCTCTCCCTGGGGTTCCTGCTTAAGGGCAGGTCCCTGGGCTGCAGGATTCTGGACTATTTGAGGGGAAAAGCTCCAGAAACAAACTCCCAGCCTCTTCTTCGGGCAGTGGGGAAACCAAAGCCCAGAAGGGTCCACAGTAGACCAGGGCTGAGCCAAGCCTCCTCCCCAGTCTCACCACCTGTGGGGTGAGGGTTGGCAGCTTTCTGAGGGTGCCAAGCCCATGCCTGGCTGTCATGGTCTGTGGTGGAATGTGAGCCCCATGCTGAGTGGCTGTCAGTGAAGGGGGAGTGGTCACCAGAACCTCCCCAGGGACACCTCGGGTGGGTGGGGCATGCAGGGGCAGCTGTCAGACCGTGCCCATGCAGCGGGCAGCCAGCTCCCCCGGCAATGGCGACAGGGGCAGCCTGGCTGCTGGGGGGGCCCTGGCCCCGGCGGCGGGTACCCAGAGCCGTGTGGGCCACAGCGTTGCGGGAGCGGGCTGCAGGGCGCCCTGGGGTGAGGGGCAAGGATGCCTGGGCCCTCCTCACTCTGGAATACGTGAGTGGCTAAATTATTCAGGGTTTGTGGCCACTGGCACACATGCGCAGACTGGTGGGCGGGAGACCAGGGCCCCAGGGTGATACTTTCAGTGTCCTACTTAGCAGGCAGGGCTCCCTTCTGGTGTCCCCTTTCCTCATCTGTGCAGGGAGGGGTGTGGGCTGGATCTGAGAGGCTGGAGAGTCACATGGGTCCCAGGCATACTGTGTGATTGAGGTACCATAGCCAAATAAGGAGAAAGTGTGTTTGTGGGTGTATGTACCAAGCTCTCAGCAGCTGTGGCATATGTGGGGTCACATGTGTGCACATAGTCAGGCACAGAGGAGATCCTCAGACCAAGGGTGTCATCAGGACTTTTGTCTCAAGGCCTACAAGTGTGGGGATAGCCCAAGCTGTCCATGCACATGAAATTGTGCCAAATGGACACTGAGAGCTCATGCCTCCAGCCAGGTACCACAGGCCTTCATGCTTGTCAACAAGCATTTTGCAAGACCAGGTATGCATGGAAATTGTCTGAGCTGCAAATGCAGTTGTGTGTAGGTCTATGCATGTAGACCTACAGTTTGGCCTCACCTAGGCACCAGGTTACAGCATGGAGTGGGACAGTCTTGGTCTTGGTCTTCCTGGAAGCCCCATGCTCCAAGATACTAATGTCCAAATTGTCACATAAGAAAAGGTTTGGGGTACACCTTAGGAAAGGACGTCAGCAATTGGAGAGCTTGGGAGGTTGGGAGGGCTTCCAACAAGGCAATGTGAAGCTCTCATCCTCTGGTCAGGATACTTGGGAGCACGTGGGCAGAGGGCAGCGCTGTGTCTCCTCCGAGTAAGGTTCCACAGCCCCTGGCATTCCAAGGCAAGGAGGCCCTCAGGACCCACTGGCTATATTTTAGGTTCCCTCCTTCAAAACAGGAACAGGTCCCAGTTGTGTTTGAGCCAGGGGCCACACATGGCCACCTCAGATTGGGTGACCAGAGACTCTCTCTCACAGATGCATTCCATCCGAAACCTGCCATCCACGCGGTTCCTCGAGCAGCAGCGGGAGAATGGTGTGGAGGACATGACACAGCTGGAGTGAGTGGATGTGTGGCAGGGTCAGTGAGCGGTCATCAGGGAAAGTACCTCCTCCTCCCAAAGGTGCCTTTCACCTCCTGGAACATTTTTAGAGCCTCAGTTCCCTCCTCTACAAAGTGAGGGTCATGCAGAATCACAGAAACCAAATGTGTGTGTTTCTGTGACACTGTGTGTCAGCTGGGCCTGGGTTCAAATCCCAGGCCCAATGCTTACCAGCTGGAGGACCTCAGACAAGTCATTTCACATTCATGTGCCTCAGCTTCTCATCTATAAGATGTGGGTGGGATGGCGGTTATTACGAGGGTGCTGGCAGGTTGGAGGTGCCCATAACGTGAAGGCTGTGCTGGTCAACATCATTATCTAATTGGTGACTCAGTCCTCACATCTGCTGCTTCAGAGCATCCCTAATCCAGTGAATTGGATAAGGACAGTGATTATCATACCCTTTGGACAAATGAAGAAACTGAGGCACAGAGAGGTTAAGTAACTCTCCAAGACCTTGTGGTTAGTTAGTGTCAGAGACAGGACTTGAACTCAGGCCTTTCTGGCCAAGGCCCTGCATTGAGGGAAAGTGGGCCTAACAGCCCTTCCTGCTCTCCCAGAGATCTCCAGGAGACCACAGTGCTGTCCAACCTCAAGACCAGATTTGAACGGAACCTCATTTACGTAAGTTCTGGGGTGGCTAGGCCCTGGGCTTAGGTCTGGCAGGCAGCTGTCTGCCTGTCTCCTGGGGCCCCAGTGGGCAGCATAGATTTCTCCTGCTGGGTCCCTGACAGTGGCCTCTGGTTTCAACTCTGAGGTTTCTACTTTTTGAGCATACTCTACTGGAGCCTGGAGCTCTGAAACCCAAGACCTTTGAGTTGTAGATGCCAGGGGCACAGATTAGGAAATAAGGAGCCCAGCAGAGAAAGCTTCCAGAGTCCTAGAACCCATAGGTCTGGGTGTCAGGAGTGGGGCAGCTAAGGGCAAGAAGGGAGTCCCTGCCCACAGACTGATAGATGGAGGCCTAGAGCCACAGTGCAGACAGCAAAGTCACCAGAAGGGCTCTGCTCATCTCAAAATCCGCTGCCCTCCAGACCCCTGCCTGCCGCAGGCAGTGGAGGTCCTACGTCACCACAAGGCAGGAGCTCCTAGAGCTGGGCCCTGGCCATAAAGCAATGAAACAGGCAGCAGCTGACACGGCCACTGGAGCAGAATCATGGCTAAAGCACTTTCCTTATTCCGGAAACTTCCCAACCTCCACCTGGCATAGAACTTGAAATCCTACTACCAGAGCAGAGGGCCCAAGGTTTGAGCACTGAGACCAGGCCGCCAGACCTCTGTCCCCATGGAAACAGGGACCCAGGTTCTCAGGAGCAGGGGAGGGACAAGCAGGGCTGTGAGGAGCCACCGGCACTGAGGCCACTGTCTGCATAGCAGACATACATCGGCAGCATCTTGGTGGCGGTGAACCCATACCGAATGTTTGGAATCTACGGGCTGGAGCAGGTGCAGCAGTACAGCGGGAAGGCCCTGGGAGAGAATCCCCCGTGAGTATCTCCTGAGCGGTCCTGGGCTCTCCCGGGTCTCTGAGTGTGGTGAGTCCCTGGCTGCCCCTCAGCAATACGTCAGGGCGGGTGGCAGTTGAGAGCCCACTCAGCCCGACAATAGTCCCCCAAGGTCCTACTGCATTGAAGGCCACTGTGGCTCAGAGCACCACAGGGAGCATTGGAGGGAGGGGTGGAGCAGGATTGGCTGCTTGGCTGGACAAGATGCCCCCTGTCCCCATACTTGCCCTCTGGGAGGTTTGCAAGCACAGAAGGCAGGGTTCCACCAGTGTCCCCTGTGGCCTGTCTCTCCAGGCATCTCTTTGCAATTGCAAACCTTGCCTTCGCCAAAATGCTTGATGCCAAACAGAACCAGTGCATAATTATCAGGTGAGCAACATAATTATCAGGCTAAGGACATTTGTGCAGGGGATGGAGAGTGGATGGGGGATCTCAGGCAACAGGTCTGATTCAGACAGACCTGCTGCGGGACCTGGGAAAACCAAGTGCTTCTCGGAGCTGGCCTGCCTGCCTTTTGCCTCATGGCGGGTTGAGGAAGCCCATGGGAGGCAGTGGCTTGGTTGAAGCTCACTTGCCCCTTTGCCTGGTCAGTGGAGAGAGCGGCTCTGGAAAAACTGAAGCCACAAAGCTAATTCTACGCTACCTGGCCACCATAAACCAAAAACGGGGCATCATGCAGCAGGTAAGTCTGTGTGCCTTCCCAGGGTTCTCAGCTGAGCACTCCCTGGGTTCCCCCAGAGCTAAGACTTCTTTTCTTGGCCCCACTTGGAAGATCTGAGTCCAGGGTTGCACCGAGAGTGCTCTTAGGACTTGGGGCTCTCTACCCTCCCAGAGAGCATCTGTGGAGACCCTCCCTGCTTGCATCCATGCAGTTCCAGGTTCTATCCCTCCTGGGCTTGGCTAGAGTAAAGGCCACATGGGCAAGGGGAGTCATTCTACTCCCCTTCGCCTAGCCTCACCTTCCTGGCTCCCAGATGATTGTGAAAGAGGCAGGATAGGCCTAAATGTGGGGGAGGTCCAGGGTGGGATTTAGTAGATGCTGAGACACTGAGGAGGCCAGGCCAGAGCCTCCTCTGAATCTGAGAATGTTAGAGGTTTCCTGAGGCCCTACTGTGTACTGGGCCTGAGCTAGACTCTGGAGAGGCAGGCAGCCCAGACTAACTATTCTAGTGGAGGAAACAGGAAGAAAAACAATACGAAAGTGAATTATGTATATGTGAAATAGTGTTAAGCTGTAGAGAAAGAAATGGGGAGGAGGATGGGGAGTGTCAGAGATGTAATTTCAGGGAAACCCTATTGAGAGGTGAGGAGGGGGTCTATAATGCTATCAGGAGTAAGAGCACACTGTCAGAGGGAACAGCAAATTGCAGGCTGTGGGGTGCAAACAGGTCTGGTGTGCTCAGGGGACAGTAGAGTGGCAGCATGAAATCTAGGCAAGGGAGTCCAGGCTCAGGCCCAGGATGTAGACACCTGGTGCAGTTTAGAGGCCAGCCAGCCACCTCCTGAGCGGCCAAACAAGGTTGAATAGACAAATAGGCAAAGGTCCACCTGCTCAGACCAGATTCTCAGCCTCCTTGCCCTGGCCCACAAAAGTTTGTAAGTGGCCTCGGTGACTTAGCCAATGGCTATCTCAGCAGGTGACCTTGGGGACCTTGCGCAGGGGCTGCTGGGCCCTCAGGGGAGCAGGTCAGCCTAGGTTCTTGGGTCAGGAGGGTTACTATGTGGTGGGCCCCTTCTGATGCCGACCCTGGCCTGCCAGCACCTCCCATCAGCCTGAGTCTTCTGGTGGCCAAGCAGACTGTCCAGCAGCTCCAGGCAGGGCTTTTAGAGCTTCTGTGGGAGCCTCCCAGTGGGATCAGCTGGGCAGGTAGCAAGCATGGACATAGAGCCTGCCTGTGTGCAAGGCCTTCAATCTTGTCTCTCCAGAGCCCTGGTCATGGGTTTGGGCCCTGAGGCCTAGGAGGGGGATGACTTATCCAGCGTTCCAAAATGAGGGGCTGGAGGGACTGGGCTGTAAAGTTCAGGGCAGGGTCAGGGAGTATGGCTGGAGCTGGGGGACATGGCAGGTCTGTGAGTTTCTGTGCTGGGCACATGGAAGCTGTACGTACCTGCCAGGTAGGCTAACCATGGGCTTATTTCCTAGACACTGCATCCCTGACCATATAACCAGACAGGCCAGATCTAGGGCCAGTTTTAGGTATGGCTGGATCCAAGGTCTTAAATAATGCCCCTTTCCATCACGTACGAACATCGCTCTCATCTAGTCTCCCAGCAGTCAGTAAGTGGTACCACAGAACCAGAACCCACACCCTCAACAGGCCAGGAAAAGTCTTAGGGCTTTCTCATCAGGCTGGCTTTGGTCATGTGCCTTCACAGGACACAGTCATGCTCTGACAAAGGTCTCCAGGGTAGGAAGTGGCTGGAGGCTCTGCACCCCTAACCACAGATGGCACCACCCCATCTGCATTTGGGGCCACACTGCATTCCCCAAGCCTAGATGGCTGGGAGTCTCTGAGGTTTATGGTTTTACCTGGTGGTTCTCCTGCTCACTACAGGGGCCCACAGAGGTCAGCCAGTCCCTCCGTGGTCAGAGTCCCCTGGTGTTGTAGGGAGAGAGGTGGTCAGTCCCATGAGTGACCTTCTGTTCCTTTTTCTCTCTCCTCTCCTCCCTCACAATTGCTCCTTCAGATGAAGGTATTTGGAGTGTGTGTGTGTGCGTGTGCGTGTGCATGTATACACCCATGCCCCTGTGAAATGCACATTGGTATGCATGTGTGAGCAAACTCGGTTTGATGGCAGGACTGGCAAGAGGCAGTGTCTAATGGCCTGTCCTGGCCTGCACTGCCTTGTGAGAGGCTGGGGCTAAGAGGGGTAGCTGGGGTCTGCCTGTAGGGGTTGGGCTGCATGAGGTGGGGGCATTGAGGGACACTAGGGGGACCAAGGGGTTCTGTTGGGAGCCCAACTCTAATTGCCCTGTGGCTGGAAAAACCTGGGGTGGCTCTAGCCATGCTGCCAGAATAATTTCCACATGTTCTGGGATCCAGATCATGGAGGCAACGCCCCTCTTGGAGTCCTTTGGGAACGCCAAAACTGTCAGGAATGACAACTCCAGCCGCTTTGGGAAGTTTGTGGAGATCTTTCTGGAGGGGTGAGTGGGACAGTGGAGAAGCCCCAGAGACCTTGCTGTGGCTCCACATTCTGGCCCTGAAGTACCAATACCAGACCCCATCACCCTACCCACTGACTACCTGGGCTTGAGCTGACTCTGTTTCTCAACCCCACCTCACCCCAGGGGCATGATCGCTGGTGCCATAACCTCCCAGTACCTGCTCGAGAAATCCAGGATTGTGTTCCAGGTGGGCCAGGCCCTCCATGGCCTTGTGTGTTGGGATGTGGGATGAGGTTGGAGGAGTATGTGTATAGGTACTCAGAGCCTGGCACCTGTCCAGGCTGGGTAAATGGTGAATTAAAGAAAAAATATATGTGTATGTGTGAGCTGTGACCAAAGTTCCTTCCTTCCCTTACATCCTATGGCCACATTGGCCCTGCCATGTCCCCGCAGCACATCAGGCATGTTACTGCCTCAGGACCTTTGTTCTTACTATTCCTTCCACCTGGAGCACTCTTCCTGCAGACACCTGTATGGCCAAACCCCGCACCTCTTCCAGGTCTTCCCTAAAATGTCACCTGCTCAAGGAAGCTATCCCATTTAAAAATGAACTCTTGAGCCCTGGCTGGTAGCACAGTGGATAAAGCACTGGCCTGCAAACCCAAAGGTCACTAGTTCGATTCCCCGGCCAGGGCACGTAACCAGGCTGTAGGCCAGGTCTCCAGTCAGGTCCGTGGCTAGAGGCAGGTGAAAGGCAATCATACATTGAAGTTTCTCTCCCTCTCTGCCTTTCTCCCTTCCTTTCTCTCTGGAAATAATAAATACAATCTTTAAATAAATAAGTAAATAAAAATGAAATCTTAGCCCTGGCTGGTAGCGCAGTGGATAAGGCGCCGGCCTGCGAACCCAAAGGTCGCAGGTTCAATTCCCCAGCCAGGGCACATAACAGGGTTGCAAACCAGGTCTCCAGTCAGATCTGTGGCTGGAGGCAGGTGAAAAACAACCATACATTGATGTCTCCCTCCCTCTCTGCCTCTCTCCCTTCCCCTCTTTCTAGAAATGATGAAATAAAATCTTAAAAAAAAAAAAAAAAAAAAAAGGGCAGTTCCATTAAAAAAAAAAAAAGAAATCTTCACTCCCTTCTCTGCTTTAGTCCTCCCCAGAGGACTTCTCACCACCTGACATATTTTGTTTTAATGAATGATTTGCTAAGTGTCTGACTCCCTAGCTAGCTGGTGGGCTCCATGAGGCCAGGGGCTTCTGTATGCCTTGCTCCTCCCTGTGTCCCAAAGGCTTAGAACAGGGCCAGGCCCAAAGTTGATGCTCAGCCATCTGGCTAAATGAACTGTCAGGGGACCTGTGTTTGCTCTATGGACATACGTGTGCATAGGCATGTGGAGCTGGTACACCTGAAGAAGAGCCATCTATTCTTATTTCTCTAAAATAATCAAATCCTACCCAGAACACCCTCCCCACCACCTTACCAGGGCTTCTCCCCGCCACCCTACATTCTTACCCACAGCCAGAATCAGGCCAGGAGCTCACTCTGCACATAGGTGCTGGGTCTCACCTGCAGGCCTGTGTGCGTGTCTATCTTTATGGGCACACCTGGGCCTGCATGTGTGTCTGGGAGTCACCTAGGTGGGCAGCTCCCCTCTCTGTGCCCCACTCCCCACTATTCAGGCCAAGAATGAAAGGAACTACCACGTCTTCTACGAGCTGCTGGCTGGGCTGCCTGACCAGCTCCGGCAGGCCTTCAGCCTGCAGGAGGCTGAGACCTACTACTACCTGAACCAGGTGAGCACAAGCAGGTGTCTGAGGGCTGCTAGGCTTGGTACCCCTCTTTCACCCCACTGGGCTGAGAGAGCAAAGATGATGGAAGTTTGAGAGGGAAAGTTGGGACTTAAGGTATCTCACCATGGCAAGTAGACAGGGGCTCAGATCCAAGGTAGAGAAGGCCTACATGATTCTTCATTTTTCTGGACCCTAGAGTAGAAACAAGCAGCCTGAAGCTCCTACACTTTCCCTCTAGTGTCTCAGTCTCCTCATCTGTGAAATGGGGACAGTTCAGCACCACTGTCCAGGGAGATGG
This sequence comes from Noctilio leporinus, assembly GCA_004026585.1. Taxonomy (NCBI): domain Eukaryota; kingdom Metazoa; phylum Chordata; class Mammalia; order Chiroptera; family Noctilionidae; genus Noctilio; species Noctilio leporinus. The sequence continues at coordinate 182,916 of PVIW01001618.1, read as the reverse complement.
TGAGGGTTAGAGGAAGGAAGTATGTGTGAAGACTGAGCAGTTTCTGTTCAGAGCCTCCAGCCATGGGAATGGAATGAGTCTGAGTGATAGCCACACTGCAGGTGGGGGCTAAACAGGGACTTTAAGGGCTTCTGGCCCTGCCAGGGTCCCTGACCCCTGGCCCTGGTCCTGTCCCCTGCCCAGGGTGGGAATTGTGAGATTTCAGGGAAGAGTGATGCAGATGACTTCTGCCAACTCCTGGCGGCCATGGAGGCACTGGGCTTCAGCGGGGAGGACCAAGACAGCATCTTCCGTATCCTGGCCTCCATCTTGCACCTGGGCAATGTCTACTTTGAGAAGTATGAGGTGAGAGAATATCACAGCCTGCCGGGATGCCCACATACCCTTGGGACACAGGTCTTTACAGAGGCCTACGAACCATGTCTTTGCCTTTCAGCTTATACCATACACATGTCATTAGTTCTTTTCTCTCCCACTTTGGGGTTGTTCATCTTTTTCTTATTGATATAAGAGATCTATTTATATATGTTAAGGAAATTAACCCTTTGTCTTTGATATGAATTGCAAATATGTTTTCTGGTGTATCATTTATATTTTGACTTTATTTACAAGTCTTTTGGTGTTTGGGTTTTCTTGTTGTTTGTTTTTGCCATGCAACTTTTAAAAATTATTTTCAGGCATTTCACTAATCAATCTTTTCTTACATAAATTTTAGACTTCTTACTGTTTTTCGAGAAACCTCTCTCTATAAATTATAATAACCTTCTCCCAGAATTTTTTCAAGACCTTTTATGATTTTCATGTTGTTTTAAAAGATTTTATTTATTTATTTATTCTTATTTTTATTATTTTTTTAAAGTTTCACTCTTTTTTTATTTTTAATTTTTTTAAAGATTTTATATTTTTTATTATTTCCAGAAAGAGGAGGAAAAAAAAAAGAAAGAAAGAAAGAAAGAGGGGAAGGGAGAAAGGCAGAGAGGGGACCTGGCTAGAGACCTGGCTTTCAACCTGGTTATGTTGCCCTGGCTGGGGAATCAAACTAGCGACCTTTGTGTTCGTAGGCTGGCACCTTATCCACTGAGCCACCAGCCAGGGACATTTATTTATTTATTTTTAGAGAGAGGAGAAGGGAGAGAGAAAAAGAGGGAGAGAAACATCAATGTGTGGTTGCCTCTCACATGCCCCCAACTAGGGACCCTGCCTGCAACCCAGGTATGTGCCCTGACTGGGAATCAAATCGGTCACACTTCGGTTTGCACGCCTTTGCTCAATCCACTGAGCCACACCAGCCAGGGCTTTTTAAAAACTTTTTTAAAACATTTAACTCTCATAAAATCTTTTTAAAAAATAAAATAAAATAATTTAAGAAAAAAACATTTAACTCTTTGTTTCATCAGGAATTTATCCTGGTAAGGTGTGAGGTAGGGATCCAATTTCTTTTTTTCCAGGCAGTTACTCAATTATACTAATCCCCCACTTGAGAAATACATTATTTGCCATGTACTAAATTCCTATGTACATTTATGTGTAATGCAGATGTTCTATTGTGGTTCATTAGGCAATTTACATACTATCCATCTATTATCTGTTTTAATTATTGTAACTTTATAATATGTTTTACCATCTAGGTCCTCCTGTACTCCTCTTTCAGAATGCTCCTGGCTCTTCTAGCTGTTTACATGTGTTCTATGAACTTTAGAATCAGCTCATGTAGCTGAAAGTGTAGTCCTGCTGGTATCTCACACAGACAGATGCACAGGAGGTGGCTTCGGTGGTGAGCGCTCGGGAAATCCAGGCTGTGGCAGAGCTGCTGCAGATCTCCCCTGAGGGTCTACAGAGGGCTGTCACCTTCAAAGTGACTGTGAGTCTCTGGGCCCCGGACTCCTGCCAGCACCCATACACAGCTGCTGTGTGCCATATCTTGTGGGGGTGCTATCCCCTTCCTTTTCCTCCCTGGCCCATCCCTCTTCAGGGGTGGACCCAAGGGGGTTACCTCAGTCTCCAAAAGCATGAGGTGCCCAATCTCCAGGCCTTCGCGTAGGCTGTTCCCTCTGCCAGCAAGGTTCTTTCCTTTTCATCCATCCTCCTCCTTCAAGACCCAGCACAGGCATCTCTACCTCCAGGAAGCTGTCCCTGACCTCAGGCTGGGTCAATGCCTCCTCTGGTCTTCCATAGCCCCTGGCCCTTCTTCCCTTCCCAAGGCTGACCTCATGGGGTCGTGTCTACTCATGCACCTTCCCCCATTAGACCAGTAGCTCCCGCCCCCACCAGCTTAGCCAGGCAGAAGGCAGGATGAGGGTGTCCTATTCCACCCTTGTGTACCTAAGACCAGTCATACTACCTCTCTTCCCCACACTACCCCAACTCCTCTGGGGACTACCTGGAAGTGGTGGGCAGCCTATTGTCACTGAGGGGCCACATTCCTCCTCAGGAAACAATACGAGAGAAGATCTTCACCCCTCTGACTGTGGAGAGTGCTGTGGATGCCCGGTGAGGCTGTGCCCCTCCCAGCCCAAGCCTCCAGATGCCTCGCCCCTGCTGTGCTCACCCTTACCAACACTCCCTCTGCTCCAGGGATGCCATTGCCAAGGTCTTGTACTCGCTTCTGTTTGGATGGCTCATCACCAGGGTCAACGCACTGGTGTCCCCACAGCAGAACACACTGTCCATAGCCATCTTGGACATCTATGGCTTTGAGGTGGGGCTGCATGGATGGCGAGAAACATTTGGCTTCATCTCTCTCCCTTTGTCTGCCTGTAGTACAGCCATCATTGTTCAGGGCCCCCCCTCCCTTTTTATCTCCCTGGTCTGCTACCATTTCCTTCACTCACCACAGGCATGACCCAGCTGCTGGGTGCCAGGCCCTTTGCTGGGCAGCGTGAGAGACCTGGAAAGGCCCAGACCTAGGCTCTGCCCTTGGGAAGGTTCCAGAAGGGACTGGGTGGGCATGGGGGACAGACTTTGATAAGCATGTGGTCAGAGTCAGCCTGGCACTGAGGGAGCCTATAGAAAACCCTGAGCTGGACAGGGATCAGGAAGGGCTTCCTAGAGGAGGAGCCATCCCAAGCTAACTACTCAGGAACCAGTGCAGGTGGAGGGGAGAGCACGTGCACATGCTGAGAGGTGTGGCGGGCCTGGAGTTGGGAGCTGGAAGTCCCATGCAGGGGTGGCGATGTGTTGCTGCTGTGCTGAGGGCATGACCAGGAAAATGGTGAGAGGCAAGGCAAGATCATAAAATAAAAAGGAAAGCTAACACTCGCATGGCACCTATTACGTGGCAAGTACTGTTCGTTCTAAGTACTTTGTGTCTATTAAGTTACTTCATCCTTACAAACACCTTATGCAGTGGTATTGTCATCATCCCTGCTTTACAAATGGGAAAACTGAGGTATGGAGGGCTTGTCTAAGGTCACACAGAAAGATTAGGACCCTGGCAGAAGGTTCCAGAGACTGGGCCTCTAGCCACTGCCTAAGCTGCCTCTTATTGGGACCTAGACTCCCAGGCCCTCCTCTGAAGGAGCTATAGAGGGTCCTGAGCAGCAGATCTGTGGCCAAGACTCCAGCTTGCTGAAGCTGTGGCCACAGAAGACAGGGTGGGCACTGAGCCTTAGCTAGGGGTGGGGAGGGCAGGGCCGTGGGAGGGGACAAATGGGCTGCTGCCTAGGAAGAACCAGGCCGAGCCTCACACCTGCCTGGCAGGACCTGAGCTTCAACAGCTTCGAGCAGCTGTGCATCAACTATGCAAATGAAAACCTGCAGTACCTCTTCAACAAGATCGTCTTCCAGGAGGAGCAGGTGTGCAGGGCCTCCATGCAAATTCCCATCCCCGTCCTCGCTGGCATGAGCCGCTGTTGGTGACAGATATGCTGATTCTCTAAGGCAAATCAGTAGACTGAGTGGAGGGAAAGGCATCGTAAGTGGGGAGCCATACATGTGAAGGCCTGTGTCCTGGAGGAGAAGGTGCTAGGGTGATGATCCCAGAGAAGAGACCCCTTGGAGGATCCTTTCCAGCCTCTGTAAGGCTATCCCTGGTGGAGGGAGGAGAAGGGCCCTGAGATGATTCATGTTGCCCTGCTAGGGAGTGAGTTGCTTGTGCTAGAGGGTATGCAAGAAGAGGTGCCCCTGCTTATCTCCTCAGATGGATTCAGCCTAGGAGGGAGAGTGGGTAGGACCAGGAGGCTGAGGCCCTGTTGTCTGCAGGAGGAGTACATCCGTGAACAGATCAACTGGCAGGAGATCACCTTCACTGACAATCAGCCCTGCATCAACCTCATCTCTCTGAAGCCTTATGGCATCCTGCGCATCCTCGATGACCAATGTTGCTTTCCCCAGGTGAGCTGTGGGCACCACATGAGCCTGGTCTTGTTGCTCAATGACTCTGAGCCGTGTATCCTCATCAGGCCTGAGTCCTACATTTCTCTCTGCTCTGACCTGAGGTGGGTGCTCAGGACACCTAACCTGCCATCCACAATCTGGGTGATTGAGGCTGAGTAGGGGATTGTGGGTGGCAGACAAGTAGCAACACCAGCCTGGAGGGTCATAGAAGGCTTCTTGGAGGAGGTGACATTGGAGTTGGGCCTCAAATTCTGATTGGGGAACACAAGGGAGGGATGGGTGTTCTGGGTACTGGAACTAGAGAGTGCAAATGCAGCTGTGCTGGAGGGGGGCAGCTGGGAGCTAATCAGGCACACCTGTTCACTTAGGCCTCCCCACCCAGGGCAGTGGGCAGCCAGGAGAAGCTGGCTTGTTCTTCCTCCCCAGTGTTCACTGGGGATCAGTCAGAGCTGGAGAATCTGCCACTAGGCCAGGAGCAAGGTGCCTAGGCCCTCTACCCATCTACTGAACCCTACCTGCCCCCAGGCCACAGATCACACATTTCTGCAGAAGTGCCATTACCACCATGGCACCAACCCACTCTACTCCAAACCCAAGATGCCCCTGCCCGAGTTCACCATCAAGCACTACGCGGGCAAAGTCACTTACCAGGTGAGACCCTAGACAGCCCTCACGGCCTCCTGTACCATAGTTTCCTGCTGTTGGAGGCATAGAAGCACAACATGGGCTCTAGACAGTCACACCTGGTTCCAGTTCTGGCCCTGCTGATCCTAAGCTGAGTGACCTTGGGCAAATCACTTGACCTCTCTGAGCCTCAGTTTTCTCATCTGGAAAATGGGGGTCATGTCTATCTAATGTGTGTGAGAAGCCTAGGGCCAGAGTGGGTTTGATAAAGGGTAGCTGCTACCATAGTAGCATCATGGGGGCTACCTCCTCACTGCTCTCTCAGGCACACTCCTGCCCAGGACTTCTCTTAGGCTGGGCTTCTAAGCGTCTGTCCCCATTGGGCCTGTCAGTTGCAGGACAGTGTCCTCCACTGAGGATGGGTCCTATACCAAACTGGCCATCTGAAGGTGGCTAGTGCCCCCCTCCCCTAGGAGTGGGGAGGATAGTAGGGACAGAATGGGAGGGAACTATAGAAGGGGGAATGGTCCAGTCCCTCCTAAGACAGATGGGGAGACAGGGCCTAAGGGTGCAGGGTCACCCAGGCTGCAAGAAGGAAGTGAAGAAGCCAGGAGTAGGCAGGCTGATGCACGCTGGGGTGAGTTAGCCCTCTATTTTATCCCCCAGGCTACAGTGGGGGAAAGGGAGTGTCCCTGCCCTAGCTGCCCTGCCATTTCCCTTTTCCAGGTGCACAAGTTCCTGGATAAGAACCATGACCAGGTGCGCCAGGACGTACTGGACCTGTTCATTCGGAGCCGGACACGAGTGAGCAAGCCTCAGTTCCCCCTGCTCTGGCCCTGCCCCAGAGCATCCAGCCCACAATCAGGCCACTCTCCCAGTCCAAGAAATGGAGACATACACTAGCCCAGCCCTGCCTCTAGCTTACCTTAACCAGGCCCTGACCTCATCCCAGCCCTAATTCCACACCCACCCAGCCTGAGCCCATCCATCCCACCCCTGTCACTCCATGAGTGGGTTCTCCCATCCTTATTCTCTGCTACCTACCCCCTCTCTGGGCCTCCATTTCCTCTGTCACATGAGGTCAGTGCCAGAGTTCACGACTTTATATGTAACAGACCACCTTAGTCCCAGGCACCCAGTTAGTGCCTGTGTGTTCCCCCAACTGAAGGAAAAAGTCAGCCCAACCACAGGACAGGTTTCTTGGAAGGTGTGAACATCCTGGCTTGAGTCTTGTGCAAGCCAGGAGGACAGTAGCCTTGCAGAGAGGGCAGGGGTCCCTTGGGTTAGTTTTATGGTCATTCTTGGTGTGGAGACTTGACTCCTTTTATTCTCTCCCTTTCTCCCTTCCTCCCCTTTTCTCTCATGGTTTCTGTCTCTCGGCCCCTGCCTCTCTGGCTTGGTACCTTGACCACTGCCCTGGGCCTGCTGCCCACACCCACCCAGGTGGTAGCACGCCTTTTCTCCAGCCATGCCTCACAGGCTGCCCCTCAACGCCTGGGCAAGAGTGGCTCCATCAGCCAGCTCTACAAGGCTCACACAGTGGCAGCCAAGTTCCAGCAGTCGCTCCTAGACCTGGTGGAAAAGATGGAGAGGTATGCAGGGCTGGTGGGCAAAGCCTAGCCTCACCTATGACCTTCTGGGTGAGCATCTTCCTTCTCTAGGGTCTTACACTGCCTTCTACCTGTCCTTGCCAGGTGTAACCCCTTGTTTGTGCGCTGCCTGAAGCCCAATCACAAGAAGGTATGCAATGGCTGAGGTTCCTGGGAGAGCCAAATCCTTTTCCCCATGCTGTATGATCTTGGGCAAGTGGCTTTGCCTCCCTAACCTGCCACTTTCCCAGCCCACCACAGAAAATGTTTGCCATTAAGGATGCCCTTTGCACATGGTCACTCTGTGTGCAGCCCTCTCTTTGGGCCCCCTCCACAGGAGCCTGGCCTCTTTGAGACAGATGTGGTAATGGCACAGTTACGCTATTCAGGGGTGCTAGAGACTGTGCGGATCCGCAAGGAGGGATTTCCTGTGCGGCTGCCTTTCCAGATGTTCATCGACAGGTACCTCAGTCCCGATGGCTCCTTTGCTCCGCAGAGCCCTCCCTCCCCAGCCTGCCATGGCCCCAGGAACACACAGCCCAGCAACAGGGCTTGCTGCTCGAAGCTGCTCAGGTTGTGCTCTGCCCTAGGCTATCACATGCCAGCTGCTATATGGCATATGCATTTATTTTGCTTTTATTCGTAGTCCAACTATGTGTTGATTCCAAAGAGAAGCCATTTTAATAGTTATTATAACACATTTCCAGCAGATGGCAGTAGGTGTCTTATTCTACTGAAACTACTTTTACAATTTCCTGACTCAGTAGTTTTGAGGAGAGAGTCCCTTTTTCCGGTTAGAAGACATTGAGTAGACCACTGCTGAGTAGACCCAGGCCTCTTGGAGACAGGGGGGTAAGGGTGGTGACTTTGTGACCTAGCGGGCAGCTGAAGTAGTAGGTCCCACAGTCCCAGGCTGAATTTGGGTCCCTGCAGGTACCGCTGTCTAGCGCCCCTTGAGCACAACCTGCCAGCCAGTGGGGACATGTGTGTGTCAGTGCTGAGTCGCCTGTGCACAGTCATGCCAAATATGTACCGCATTGGTGTCAGCAAGGTGAGTCCCACCCCACACAGCCCTAGAGGCCCCAAGTTCAAGGGCTCCAAAAATGGAGCCTGTGGAATCAGAAATGCCCAAGCTGGAGATTTTTGTCCCAGAGGCCACCTAGTTGAGCTTGGTAAATGGAGTGCTACTGCCCCCACCAGACCTTTGCTCAGGCAGTTCCTACTGCCTGGTGTACCTTTACCCTTGCTTCCAACTCTGCAAACCCAACTCATCTTCCACCCAGCTCCAAGAGGCTGCCCTATCTGTTCTGTCTCCGTGGACATGTCCTGAGTCCAGTGACCTGACCCTTCCCTGCCTCAATACTTGCCTCCTGCCCTCAGCTCTTCCTTAAGGAACACCTGCACCAGCTGCTGGAGAGCATGCGGGGGCACGTCCTAAATCTGGCAGCCCTCACTCTACAGCGCTGCCTTCGTGGTTTCTTCATCAAGAAGCGTTTCCGCTCCTTGCGCCACAAGATCATCAGGCTTCAGAGTCGAGCCAGAGGCTACCTGGCCAGGTACAGCCCAGACAGGACAGAACTCCCTGGAGCTGTTGGCTAAGCTTGGGAGAGGCTACGCCCGAACTTAGGTAGTAAGTTCCCTATTCCTGGAGGTGTGCAAACTCAGAGTGGGAGCCTCTGCAGGAAGGATGATCAGATTCTCTGTGTCTTTGCTTTTGAATGTTCTTCCATCCCACCCCCTGGCCCTTGTGACTGGCAGATGGGAATCCATCTAGCCAAGAAGGACCCCACCATGCAACTCCAGGACCCTAGGATTCCAACCTAATGGGGAGTACTATTCCAGGTAGTTTAATCCAGGCTCTGCCACCTAATGTGCTGTATGACCTTAGCCAGCCCTTGCCCACACTGAGCTCAGTCTTTCTTAGTTTCTTAGTGCCTGAGAGTCCCAGAATTAAGTGTGGCCCCAGGCCAGGCTGGCACAAGTGTTTCTGCCCCTTGTTCACACATGACCCGAACCCCCAAGCTCCCCGACCAAGACACTCCTTTCTTTCCTACCCCCAGGCAACGCTATCGGCAGATGAGAAAGAGTCTGGTGAAGTTTCGGTCCCTTGTGGGCACATATGTGACCCACCAGCGCCTCCTCAAGGTGCAGGCCTCTCCCTCGCCCTTCTTCCAGGAGCCAGGCCTGTCCTGTCTGGGTCCAGGGATTGTCAGGGATGTGGAGAAGGCACTTAGTTCCCAGGAGGAGACTGTCTTGGGTTTGAATCCCTGATCTGCCCCTCACTAGCTGTGTGACTCAGCTATTCTCTAGCCTTACTTCTTCCTCTTGCCCCTTAGGACTGTGGAAAGGATTAAGTGAATATTGCACAAGAATGATTTGGCCTAGTGCTGGGTTTGCAGTGGGGTCTTCCGTATTGGGTGTGATTGGAAATTAGAATTTAGCCACTGAGCCAGCAATGAATATGGTTTTGCTCTTACCTTGATGCTAATCTTGGCCCATTGTCATATAAAACAACACCAGAAAGACACACTTCATCACCAAAGTATTGAAGAACTGCATGGCTTTTACTAAAGTTTCTGCAGAGGGACAGGGTATCTCTCCCTTTTCCCATGTTACTCCCTTTGTCCTTTGCATTCACGTTTCTCTTGCTCTGCTGTCCTCCCTTCCCTCCCTGTTTCTCTGGCCACACTTCTGCCTCCCTCCATCTGTGAGGCAGGGTAGTAGCCTCCAGAAATCAGGCAAGCTGACCCCCTTGGCTGCCTTATGTGAGCTGGCTTAACCTGCCCTGGTTTGCAGCCTGCCATGGCCTCTGCCCACCATTCCCTGCCTTGACCATCTGCTCTCCTGCAGCTGAGGGCAGAGCGGAGGCTCCGGGTGGAGGAGGTGCGGCTTCGGAAGCAGGAGGTGGGTGCGGGGTTCTGGGTGGCAGCAGGGGACAGGAAGGAAGGACAGCAGGTGGAGGTTGTGGCAGACCTACCCTCTTACCATGGGCTCTTCCGCCAGGAGCTGAACAAGCGAGAGGTGGTAGCTGTGGGACACCTGGAAGTACCAGCAGAGCTAGCTGGGCTCTTGCAAGAAGTGGCAGGTACATCAATGCTGGATGGTATGGTGGGAGTGGGCATAGGTAGGCAAGGGAGCCAGGCATCTCATGCCCTCCTCTCTCCACAGGCCTCAGGCCAGCCCAGCTACCCCAGGTGGCCCCTGTGAGGGCTCCACGGCTCCAGGCTGAGCTCCGTGTCACACTGCCCCTGGATATCAACAACTACCCCATGGCCAAGTTTGTGCGGTGCCACTTCAAGGTAAGGGCTGGCATAGGTCCAAGCAACCCTGGTCAATGGGCCTGGACCAATTAGGACTGATACAGTCCTCAGCATGGGGTGGGTTTCTGTTCATGCCCTATGGGGTCAGATAGGAGGCCTCAGTTACTGGATCATGAGGAATCTGGGGGCTCCATGGGGGCCTGGGTAGCAATAGAGGGCACTCAGGGTCTTGGGAAGTGTCTTTTTGCCAACCAGTATGGAAATACATCAGAAATTTAACAATCAGTGGAGCCACACTTTGTCATCCCTGCTTTAGTTCTCTGTCCTCCAGGAAGGGCCTAGAGTGAAGCTCAGACAGTCTCTGCCACCAACTCACAGAAGACCAGTGTCTGCCCCCTCCAGGACTTAGTTTCCCCATCTACACACTGGGGACAGGAGCTCTTGCCCCCTAGGCTCTTGAATTCCTACCTGACACAGAGCGAGGGATCCAGATATGACTGGTCATCTTGGTTCTGTCCCCATTTGACCACCCTGTGTCCCTCAGGAGCCAGCCTTTGGGATGCTGACTATGCCCCTGAGAATGCCCCTCACAGGGCTGCCAGCAGAGCGCCATGCAGAAGCCGTGAGCATCTTCAAGCTGGTAAGGGTCTATGCAGGCCACCTTCAAATTTTCAACCCCTGCACCTAGGCCAGGCCATGAGGCTCCTGACCCTGCCCTCCTGAACCATCCACTAGCCATAGCCAGAAGAGAGGCTTTCCACCAGCAGCTGGTCTCCTCTCTGGGCCAGAACTTGAAGACCGCTGCTTGCCTTCTGTCAGCCATCCTCCTGGCAGGAAGGCTGCCACTCTAGACGTCCCTAGGGATACCAAGACCCAGGTTCTCTCCTCAAGGACTGTCTAGTCTGAGATGGGAGGCCAAGAACATCAGACTAGTGACCACCAGCATGGACAGAGAGTGTCCCCTCAGGGTCAGAGGGAGCTTCCTGGAGAAGGAGGTGTTTGAGCTAGAGTCAAAGGAGGAGCTAGACTCTTCCAGCCAGGAAGAGTGGAGAAGGCACAGAGAGAAGAGGAAATTGATATGGTTAGAACAAGAAACAGGACAGCAAAGGCCAGAGGGGTCATGAGGCCTAACTGACAAACCTGGAGCTTGGATTTCATTCCAAGGGCCTTATGGAGCCAAGGAACATGCTTCCATGGGAGGGATGTGGTTCCTGTGGGATCGGAATGGAGCAGGAGGTGAGGGGCCTGCTGGAGAGCAGGGTTGCAGGGCAGGGCTGGGGCTGTGTGGCAGCTATGGAAGGTTCATGAGCAGAAGAGACAATCAGCTTATATGTTGGATCTTGGCTTCTTCCCATGGCTGGAGTGAACTGCCTGATCATTTGGCGTAGGTAAAACAATTGTAATGTGGGGGATCTTTACATAGGCAGGGGACACATAGGAAGGACATGAGAGAGATGTACGTTGTGGGTAGGGATCTGGCAGGAACAACTTTCTGAGAGGCCCAGAAGAGTCTGTTTGTGCCCAGATCCTGCGTTTCATGGGTGACCCCCACCTGCACGGTGTCCAGGAGAATGTCTTTGGGAACTACATTGTGCAGAAGGGGCTGGCAGTGCCCGAACTGCGGGATGAGATCCTGGCACAACTGGCCAACCAGGTGTGGCGCAACCCCAGTACCCACAATGCTGAGCGGGGCTGGCTCCTGCTGGCTGCCTGCCTCAGTGGCTTCGCACCTTCCTCACGCCTCAACAAGTACCTGCTCAAGTGAGTAGAACTGGGTGGGGCTGAGATGAGGAAGGTGACACTGGTATGGTACAAGGCCAGGAGTGTAGGACTGTGTGCACAGAAACTCAGGCATGGGGCCAGTCAGAGACTGCTCTCTGTCTCTGTTGGACTTACTCTGGGAGGTAGGAGTCAGAGGAGATTGGATAAAGGACTTCCAGAACTCAATGGGGTGGGTGACAAAGCCAAAGTTGGGAGAATTAGAACTAAGGCATTGACATTTCACATTGTGGAGAAACCATGCGAATATTATGGATTAGAAGTATGGACTCTGACAGTCTGTGTTCAAGTCCCAGCTCCACCACATCAGAGCTGGTCGAGCTTGGACATGTTTCCTCACCTCTCTGAGTCTCAACTTCCTCAGTCTAAAATGAGGATAAAAAGAGGACCTATTTCATAGGCTGTGTGAGGATAGATGTAAGGTGTCTAGAGCAGACATGGGGACATGGTAAGTGTCATGTGAGGATGCATCATTGGCATTCTGAGGAAGAAGAGGAGGATGTCACACTATTGGGTGATAAGGGTGACTTGCAAGGAAAAGAGCTCAATTAGGCTCTGGGTATGAAATCTAGCTGTGATACTTACCTGCTATGTGACCTGGGGTATGTCACTACTCCTCTCTGAACCTCTTTCCTTACTAATAGTTAGGGTTGGTAACAGGACCCACCTTACAGAGCGGCTGTGAGCTACAAAGCACACAGAGCTTCACTGGGCTGCTCACGTGCCTGTGTGCTGAATCTATGGCAATAGGGTAGGGCCACCTGCCTGTTCAGGCTTCCCATGGGCACAGCTCTAGATTCTCTCTTATAGCCACTGTGGTCCTGTTCCATGGCTGCTCCTGTTCAGGCACCCCAGCATTTGGGAGGGGGACAGGGAGCTGGCATGAGGAATGCTGCCATAGTCAGGGGTCAGGCTCAGTGGTCCTGGGTCATGTTGAACCCTCATAGATATTTCTTGAACAGGTGAGAACTGGGTAGCAGGCTCAGAGAAGACAGATCACCAGCCAGGGCTGCCTGGTGAAAGGATGGAGGATGGAGTCCTTCAGGTTCCATTTCTTGCCATAGTGCTGCAGAGCCCACCCTGTCAGTAACATTTTGCTCTAACAAGCTCAGATGTGGCATCCTGGAACCTCTTTGGCCTATTCTAGGGCCTCCATGCTATTCTGAAATACTTTTGGATAGCCTGGTACCCTTCTTTTATAGCCTAGCCTTTACTAGACCCCACTGCAAACTCTTTACTAGACCCCACTGCAAACTCTGGACTAGCCTGGGGCCTTTTCCACCTTACAATCTAGCTTTGGGCTAAGCTGGGGCCCCCTTGAACTAACCTCAGGCTCTCCACCCAACCCTGGGCTAGCCTCAGCTCCCTCTCCATCAGCTCTAACTGCTGCTTATCAGGTTTGTGTCTGATCATGGACAAAGCGGCTTCCAGGCAGTGTGTCAACAGCGCCTCATGCAGGCCATGGGCCGGGCCCAGCAGCAGGGCCCTGGAGCTGCCCGGACCTTCCCTCCCACCCAACTGGAGTGGATTGCAGCTCAGGAGAAGGCCAGCATGGCTTTGGATGTGGCCTACTTCAATGGTGAGCTGCCTTGTATGCCCTCCCTACTCCCTCCCTCCCTCAGGGAGGGGCAGCAGCAGTTAGCAGGCCCTGGGGCCAGAAGAAGTCATAGGAGGTTCTAGAGCTAGGGAGGGCCTGCTGGATGTAGCCCTGGACACAGGTCTTTGGGTGGGTATGGGATGGACCTGGAATGTGGTGGGGGAAGATGCAGACCTAGGATCCCGGACAAGAGTGAGAGGCCTAGGTGCAGGAAGCAGGCAAGGAAGCAGCAGAATTGGATGACTGTAGGTTTCCCAGGCTGAGCCCAGCACTGGCTCTTATTCTAGGTGACCAGTTTTCCTGCCCAGTACATTCCTGGAGCACGGGGGAAGAGGTGGCTGGAGACATTCTAAGACACAGGTTGGCTCTTCCTGGAATGCCATGCCCAGACCACCCTTGTGTCCCTGGGAAGGAGACAAGGAGGCCATACACCCCAAAGAGCCCCACAGGGTCCACGCTGGTCATGCTTGGGGTCTGGCTTATATCCCAGAGTCTCCCCCTGTGGTACCTGTTGACTTTATCCCTCATTGATATCCCTTCATATGCTATCACTAGGGGGCTGGCAGATGGCTGGCGGGGCTGGACGGTGGCCATGAAGAATGGGGTCCAGTGGGCAGAGCTGGCAGGCCATGACTACGTGCTGGACCTGGTGTCAGACCTTGAGCTGCTCAGGGACTTCCCACGACAGAAGTCCTACTTCATTGTGGGTGCAGAAGGGCCCATGGCTGGCAGGGGAAGCCCAAGAGCGTAGGTGGCTACCTTGGCCCTGGACCTCCCTCGTACAATCGTCTTCTCCCAACATAAGACTGCTTCTCTGGGTCCTCAGGGAGGCAGGGCTTACCCAAGGGTCCTGCCTTTATAGGGAGTCACTCAGTTCCAGAGTATAAGGGGCAATGGTGGGGGAGGAGGTATGGTTTGGGAGGGCATGTCTCTCTAGAGATAGGATATTCCATGTTCCTCTTCCCTGCAGGGTGTTTAGGAACAGCTGGGACTCAGATGAGGACATATCCGCTAGACCCCAGCCACAGGGGCACATGTCAAAAGTGGCTAACTCCAATAAGTACTGCAGCCATCATGAGGACAGTACAAATGAGACTGAGGCCCAGAGAGGGACAACAACCCACCAAGGTCAGCCAGCATCTCTGTTGGGAAGGGAACCTGGGGCTGTGAGAGGTGATTAGCAGGAGAAAAGAACGTGGCTTTTGTGTATCTCCCCCACTGCCAGATTTGGACAGCCTTGGAGAGCCCACTGTGTCCCACAAGGGGCTGGACTACTACCTGGACAGCCTCTTCGACCCTGTGCTGTCTTATGGGGATGCGGTAGGGATGGAGGAAGTATTTGCAGACAGCAAACACAACATGCACATACCAGTCACACATACCTGTGGGATGACAGCTGGGGCCAGGCGGGTAGCATGTCTCATCTGGGTCTCTGCTGGGGACCCGGCAAAGGATGAGGGTATCCTCTTGGCTAGAGAGACTCCTGGGTAAAGGCCCAGGACCTCCAGTGGAAGCCAGCCTGCCCAGGCACTCTTGCTCACTCTGAGAACCCCCAAGGGCCCCTCCATGGCATGGTATGCAGCCCTGAGCAGGGCACATCCCCTCTTTAGTCTCAGTTTGCCCATCTGTGAAAGGTGGGTGGTAAGTTGAGAGCTTGCAAGACGTGAAGGGACTGACTGGAATCCATGTGGGCTGAGACTGGGCACACTACAGACACCTGCCTAGGGGAGGCCCCTGGGAGGGTAGAGGAGGCTGGTGTCGGGTGCCTGTTGCCTTGGAACCTTGGGTGGACAGGATCGAGGCAGTTACTTGAGCCACCCACTGCCCCCAGGACCTGGAGAAGCCAACAGCCATTGCCTACCGCATGAAAGGAGGAGGCCAGCCTGGTGGAGGTGGCAGCAACACTAAAGATACCTCCAAGAGACCCCCAGAGCCAAAGCCAAGTCAGTGCCTGCCCCAGGGTTGATTCAGGGGGTGGGCTCCTTCCCATGCTAAAATGGGGGCAGCCATGGGCATGGTGGAAGTGAGACAACTGGGGGGATGGTAGAAAATTCCTATTTTCTTCATCTCTGAGACCTTGGGATTCATCCCCTCTGACCCCACTCCCCTAGTTCCAGGCCTAGATGCCTCCACATTGGCGCTGCAGCAAGCTTTCATCCATAAACAGGCCATGCTGCTGGTGAGAACACGAGAGGGGGCTGTTGCAGTGGGAGTAGAGGGTTGGCTGTCCCGGAGCACAGGCCTACCTGGTCATCACCTCCACCTCTCTCCAGGCCAGGGAGATGACCCTACAGGCCATGGCACTCCAGCAGCAGCCCTTGAGTCTCAGCCCAAGGCCTTTGCCCCCAGAGGTGAGTCTGGGTTGCCCAGGGAGTGCTATGCTGCTCCAGGGCATCATTAGCCTCTCTGAGCCAGGACCCTTCAGCCTATCCTGGGCAAACATAAGGTCCCAGAGAGCATGTTGGTGCGGCCCAAGCAGCTCACCTCAACCCTGCTCTCAACAGAAACCCCTAGCACCAGAGGCACAGCCAACGTTCATTGGCACTGGACCCCCAGCCAAGCCTGTGCTCCTGCGCTCCACTGCAAAGCCCTTGACCCCAGCCACTCTAGCCAAGGCCCCGAGGCCCCCCACCAAGCCTGTAGCTGCCCCTATTCTAGCTCAGGACCGGGCTTCTCCAAAAACCAGTGAGTGTCCTATTCCTGCTGGGATAGTGTCGGGGGCTTCCTGGCATGGGCCTGGGAGGTGTGGTCTCATTCTGTCCCCCACCATCACCCCTACCCACAGTTTTGCCTGATACAGAGCTGGTGCGGTACTCAACCCTCAACTCTGAGCACTTCCCGCAGCCTACACAACAGATCAAGAACATTGTTAGGCAGTGCCAGCAGCCTTCCCAGGGAGGCCAGCCCAAGGCCCTCAGGTCAGCCCTGCCCCACCCCCCAAAGCCCTGCAGCCCTCTAGTCCTGCAGCTCTTCATCAAGGGTGAGTGCCCTGCAGTGTTTAGGGATCGAGTCTATTGATGCAGGTGGTCCCCATGGCCCCCTCTGACAGAGGGAGACCCAGACTGATTTCTTTTTTTTTTCTTTCCAGTTTTTTTTTATTGTTGTTGTATTACATCCATCGCCTTTTTGCTCCCTTCCGTCCCCCTCCCCACCCACCCATCCACCCCCTGATTTCTATATTGTGCTGTGTAACCTCAGACCAGTTACTGATAAGAGAACCTCTCTGGGTTCTCGTTTATAAAATGGGGGGAGGAAGAAGAGGGTCCTTATTGTAGGAATTTGTGACTGGCAAAAGGAACTCAGTGTACAACCCACCAGGAAGGAAGGCGGACGGCTGTTCATAAAGCATCCAGACCCCCATGAGGAAGCCCTGATGATCCTAAAGGGGCAAATGAGCCACAAGGTGGCAGCACCTGGCACCCAGGTGAGGGGCAGAGGCAGAATGGAAGACAAGGAGGGGTCTCCAGGGGAGCCTTGGAAACCAGCTGCCCCTATAAGCCATAGCCCTCATGCTCCCCGCCCCATGGAGCCCACCTCTTCCCCCTGAACACTTTCCTTGGGGTGGGGACAGGTGCCCAGAGAGGCTGTGGCCCTGGTGAAGCCAGTGACCAGCACACCACGGCCATCCATGGGGCCCACTCCAGGTGAGGAGCCAGGAGAGGGAGGGAGGGGCAAGAGGGTGAATGTCCAAGTGTATGAAGAAGTCTGTGAGCGAAGGTGAGCCTCGGTCTGTATGTCAGATGCATGTGTGTCCATGTCCTGAGCCCATATGGACCTTCTGTGTGGACATTTGTGTGATTACATTAGCACTTAAATAACATTGAGTTTAGGCCAGGCCCACTCTGGCCTTGCTAAATCTTCACTAAAGCCCTTTGACATAGTACTATCTATCTACAGATATTACAGGTGAGGAACAGAGACACTGAGAGGTTAAATTACTTGCCCAAGATCACTCAGCTCAAAAATGTCAGACCAGGGATCTAAATCTAGGCCAGCCTTCTGACATCACAGCTGGAGCCCTAACCTCTCTGTTTGCCTCATGTAGCCACAGTGACCTTGAGAGACATCAATCAGCTCACATCAAATACTGGGCAGAAGTGCTGTAGTGGCTCCTTGGAGGAACTCTATACTCCTCCCTATGGCCTATACCTCTGCACAGCTCCCTAGCCTTATCTCCTCCACATTCCCCTTGACACACTCTGGAACACACCAATCCTGCCTCAGGGCCTTTGTACTTGCTATTCCTTCTGCTTAGAATGCTCTTCCCAAAAAGACCTTTGCATTCCTGTCTCTTTCTTATAATTTAGGTCTCAAATGTCACCTCCTCAGAGAGATCTGCCAGTCTACCCAGACTGAAGGACCCTCACAGACCATCCCCAGACTCTTTCCTAAATCACCCAGTTTTTTTACAGAAAAGGGAGAAAGAGAGAGATAGAAACATTCATGTGTGAGAGATACATCAATTGGTTTCCTCTCACATGCCCCCAACTGGGGACCTGGCCTGTAACCCAGATATGTGCCCTGACTGAGAATTGAATTAGTGACCTTTGGGTTTGTAGGCTAATGCTCAACCCACTGAGCCCCACCAGCCAGGGCTAAATCACCCAGTTTTATTCCCACCCCATAGTTCCTAGCACTAAGAGTTTTGTCATTTTTTAATTGGCAGTTTCACCCACACCTCCCAGGAGACTCTAAACTCAAGGTAGTTGCCTCATCTATTCTGTTCCCAGAGAGGTCCCCAGCCCCTAGCCCAGGCCTGCGTACACTATGTGCTCTATTTATGTGTTGTATGAATGGTTGGGCTCTACGAGTGTTCTTGCATGCCCATAACCAGGTATGTCTGTGGCCAAGGGCATGGGATGCCACTCTACCTCAGCCTCTTCCCAAACATGAACTTGCCTGGAATGACCTCCCCAATGGGCCCCGCCTCCAGCCTCATGCCTCCCTGGCTTGCTGTGCTCCCCAGTGCTGCCTTCAAGGTCATTGGAGCCTGCTGAGGACCCAGTGCAGACGCAGCTACACCGCCTCCTCAACCCCAACTTCTATGGCTACCAAGACACTCCCTGGCAGATCTTCCTGCGCAAAGAGGTGCCTGGAGTCATACAAGGGGCTGAATAGGGACCACCCAGATTCAAGTCAGGTCACAGTGGAGCTGAACTAGGCGCTTGCATCTGGTATAGAATGGGGTTGTATCTAGGGCATGGGGTCTTAGGAAGGCCCTCAATGAAGCTCCATCCCACAGGTGTTTTACCCAAAGGACAGCTACAACCACCCTGTACAACTAGATCTCCTGTTCCGGCAGGTGAGGTCTGATCTTCCCTTTCTGCTTCAATATATTTAGCAGAACAATGGACACGTGGACTAATTGTCTATAAATTTTGCTTCTGCTCTGTTGGACTTGGATCCTTGACCATGGTGTGGATAGAAAGCTATTCTACTGCATCCAAAACTCCCATGATTAGGGTCAACAAGCTCACAGTCCCATCTAATCAGACTCAATTTGTCTGAGCCAGAAAGGGCCCAGAGGTCAAACCCAAGTTCCATGGTATACGTTAGGAAACTAAGGGCTGGGATGGGTAGTATGACTTGCAGAGGGAAGGAAAAATGAGAGCATTCTTGCTATGGGATCTGATTTACCCAGATGGCCCCACAGCTGCATACGTGAGGCCCTAGAACAGTCTAGCCTGGGCTCCCAGATGGGGGAGTCTTTCAGGCCACCTGCATTGCAGCGCATTCCGCAGATCCTGCATGACACATTCTCTGAGGCCTGCCTGCGCATCTCTGAGGACGAGAGGCTCAAGATGAAGGCTCTGTTTGGTATCACAGGGGGAGGGGAGGGGAGGGATGAGCCTAGCCCCACTCACCTCCCAGACACCTCTCCTTGTTCTACTGCTGGTCTCAACCATGGCCAGGTGACAAGTTTTATTTTATTTTGTTTTGTTTTTAAAAGATTTGTATTTATTTATTTTCAGAGAGAGGGGAACGAAGGGAGAGGAGGGAAACATTGATGTGTAGGACAAACATTGATAAGTTTGCCTCTCCCACAGCCCCAACCAGGGACCTGGCCTGTAACTCAGGCATGTGCTCTGACTGGGAATTGAACCAGTGACTTTCAGTTTGCAGGTCTGTGCCCAACCCACCGAGCCACACCAGTCAGGGGTAGGCAAGGAGACGGATGTCAGCTCTGCCTGGCAGGCAGGGTGGCCTGGGCCATCCCATCTGTCTCTGGATATCATTTCCTAGTCTGGACACTGAGAACACAATGGTCCCATACCTTCTTCCTGAGTATCAGCCTCCCTCCCTGGGAAGTGGGGCAGCAGAATATGGGGGAAGGGTCCTAACCCAACCTGGTGTCCCTTAGCCCAGAACCAGCTGGACATGCAGCGGCCCCTGGTGACGGAGAGCGTGAAGCGGGCTGTGGTCAACACCGCACGTAACAGCTGGGAGATCTACTTCTCCCGCCTCTTCCCGGCCACGGTGCGAGCTGCCTACTAATCTCCCCCAACCCCAGCCCAGCCCAGGGGCTTCAAGAACCAGTCTAGAAGACCATCATGTGCCCTTATCCCCACCTTAGGGTAGCGTGGGCACTGGCGTGCAGCTCCTAGCTGTGTCCCACACAGGCATCAAACTCCTGCAGATGGTCAGGGCCAGCCGGGAAGCCAGCGGGCAGCTGCGGGTCCTGCATACATACAGGTAACTGGCAGGCAGGTGAAAATTGGGCTAACTGGACACTGGGGCATGGATTGGCATCAGAATTTTCTCACTGACTTTTCACAACCAGTTACTGAGCATCTATAATGTGCCAGGCAGGCTCTGTGCCAAACCCTTTAATCCACTCCTATTTAGAGATGGGGAAATAGGCTCAGGAAGAGAAGGGGCTTGTCTCAGGTCACACAGCCAGGAAGTAAGTAAACCAGGAACTCATCCTGCTGCCCTGCCTCCTGGACCACCCCCCAGCCCTGCTCTCACCGAGCTCACTGCAGTGGGACTACCATGTTGTCAGCAAGCAAGTTCTGATGCAGCCTGAAAGGGAAGGGTGCTCCAGCATGAGACTGTGAGACTGCCAGGAGTCCTGCAGCCCCTCCCTGCCAGCAGTGCCTTTGTCCTTTATAGCATAGGACAGGAAGAGAGGCTGGCTTGCTTGGAAAGATGGATAGAATTTGGTCGATGAATGAAAGATAGATTTGGCTTTATTTATTTATTTATTTATAGAGGTGGGGCGGAAGGGAAAGATGCAAGAGAAGCATCATTTGTTTTTTCACTTAATTATGCATTTATTGATTCTTGTATGTGCCCTGGCTGGGGGTCAAACCTGCGAACTTGTCATGTTGGGATGACACCCCAACTAACTGAGCTTCCTGACCAGGGCCTGAAAGATAGATTTGTATAAGCAAAACCTGTGAAATTGGATCAAGAGGTAAATAGAGGATGGGTAGGTAGATAGATGAAAGCAGAGAGTGGGCAGGGACTGGAATGCTGCTGGTACAAAGGGTAGTAGACAATGCGCTGGAGCCACAGAGTGATCAAGGGGAGGCTGGGGAAGCTCCTTGGGCCCCAGGGTTGCTGGTGTAATGGGGCTGAAGTGGGGCTGGATTTTGGGAAAGGGACAATGCAAGGACAGATGGAGCAGGATTGGTGGAGTAGGGGGTGTCCCTCTGGTCATAGGTTCCTGCCCTCATGCCACCACCTTATCCTCCAGTTTTGCAGACATTCTGTTTGTGACCATCCCCTCCCAGAACATGCTGGAGTTCAACTTAGCCAATGAGAAGGTCATCCTCTTCTCAGCCCGAGCTCATCAGGTCAAGACCCTGGTAGATGACTTCATCCTGGAGCTGAAGAAGGTCAGGGTCTTCCTAGATATGTTTTCCACCAGAAGCCGAGGACTCTCCCACCCCAGACACATCCCAGCCACAACTGCCTGGGAATCACAGACGTGTGTGTGTTTGTCAGCAGCTCTGTGTGTATGTGTGTGTTAGCAACTGTATGTGTGCATGTGTCAGCAGCCATGTCCTTAGACTTCTGTAAGCCTATAGGCCTTTGCACAGGCTGAGTCTTCCATCCGAAGTGCCCTTTGGCCTTTGCCTGCTCCTTCAAAACCCTTCGCTATGGCCCTTAGCAAGGGCATCACAGCACCCTCTCTGCACTCAAGCAACAGTACCCTCCCACAATGATGGTACTGCCCACTGCTACCCACTGTAGTTTATCCACCCCTCCTCCCTCCTGACTAGGCAGCCCCCAGGCCGAGAGCAGGTCATCTCTGCTTCTGGCCCAGCCTCTGGCTTCAGTGGGGAAGCTTTGGGAAGAGAGAGAGGAGTAAGGTACATACATGTGCTCTAACAGGCATCTGTGCTCATCGGATCAGCCCTCTAACCCTCTCCAAGGCCACCCTTTCTGCATGGAATACCCCACCCTCTTTCCCCTAGAAAATGCTCTCTGGTGAACTAGGAAGGAATACCTGTGGGTATGGGGAAAGGGGAGTGGCCCCAGGACTCTAGGAGAATGGGGACAGGACTGGAGCCCCTTACCTGCCCTTGGATAACCTAGGACTCAGACTACGTGGTTGCAGTGAGGAACTTCCTGCCTGAGGACCCATCACTGCTGACCTTCCACAAGGGTGACATTATCCACTTGCAGCCCTTGGAGCCACCTCTAATGGGTTAGTGCCTTGGGATAGGGTGGGTACGAGGTGGAAGGCTGGGCAAAGGGGCCTCTCTGGAAATTGCTGACATAAGCCTGGGCCACAGGCTACAGTGCTGGCTGTGTTGTCCGCAAGAAGGTCGTGTACCTGGAGGAGCTACAGCGTAGAGGCCCAGACTTTGGTAGGTATCCCAGGATCCGCTACCTAGCCTCCAATGCTCCAAAACCTGGAACCCCTCAACAAAGCTTACCTTGGCTTCATGCACACACACTGCATATGCAGGATTGGGGCTTCTTGAGCCCCAAAAGGGTCTGTCCTGGCCAGGTGTCCTAGTGGCCAGCCAGCCAACCCTCTGCATGCATATTTAGCTGAAGGGTCTTTGTGGACATTAGTGTTTCCATGTTTGTGCCAAAAGGCTGATCCACTTCCCACTGCAGGAATGCCCTCCCTTCCCTGAACCTCCAGCCTCCTCACCTGCAGAGGCTAAGAGGTATGGCCCCATCACCTCTTTAGGGAGTGGCCAGGCTACTGGAGGATCCCTAGAGAGTCTCTTAGTCCCAAGAGGAGAATCTCCAGTTTGCCTCAGACTCCTTCCCTGTCCCCTAGGCTGGAGGTTCGGGACTGTCCACGGGCGTGTGGGGCGCTTCCCTTCTGAGCTAGTGCAGCCTGTGGCTGCACCCGACTTCCTGAAGCTGCCCTTGGAGCCCAGCCGGGGTCGTGCTGCTGCAGTGGCTGTTGCTGTGGCCTCCACAGCTGCTGCATGGGAGGTGGGCCGCCGGAGTGAGGTGAGATCCATAGGACCAAGCCAACTGGGCAGAGGCAGCAAGGGCTCATCCTGACTGGAGGTGGATGGGAACAAGGTCTGCCTGTGGTATTGGCCAGTCCTGGGATGGGGTGAATCAGACAGGGCTATCCCAATGTGTGACCTGTGGGATGTGACCAGAGATGACTGGAGGTGTAGCCCAATGGGGTAGAGAAGGGTGGAGTCAGCAGAAGGGTTATGACCAGGCCCATGTGGCAGGACAAAGCCAGGTGCGTGGGACAGGGGTGGAGTGAGGTAAAGCTAAGTTGTAAGGGCCAAGGTCAGCCTGACCAGGTAGCTGGGGAGCCAACCCTGGGCAAGGATGGGCTGGCTGAGTGGTGGGGCATGGCCAAGTGGGTCAGGAGGTAGGGTCAGCTGGGCATAGGGTATGTGTGACCTGGTGGAAAGGGCAGGGCAAATTGAACTGGGTGGATTCATGGGGGTGAGAGGAAGAGCAACCCAAGACAGTCTGTGCACCTTCTGTTAGGGCGGTGTTGAGTCAATTTTGATGGAGGTGGAAGGGGGTGGCTGAGTGTGGAGAACAGAACCTCCTAGCTCCTGCCCTCCTTCAGGGCTCCCTGATCAGGACTGCCTCAGCTGACCGTGGGGAGAATGGCTTGGCTCTCCCACCACACACAATGCTGGAGTTTGCCCAGAAGTATTTCCGAGACCCTCAGAGGAGACCCCAGTGAGTGGTGACCCCACCCTGAGGAGGTCCTTGTGGGGCTTCTTGCAGTTGTCCAAGTGGGGAGGCCCCACTTCTGGTGAGGGAAAGAGAAGTCACCTAGGTATGAAGCCTACCTGCAGCTTCAGCTTCTGGGAGCCTTCTTGCCTGGTCAATTGACACTGGGTGGATAATATCCCCATGAAGGAAAAGCATGTAATTGCAGGGTCAGAGGCAAGTGTTCTGTCCATCTGCTTCTTGTTGTAGGGATGGCCTCAGGCTGAAATCCAAGGAGGGCCGGGAGTCTAGAACCTTGGAGGACATGCTTTGCTTCACCAAGGTGCCCAGCCCCAGCCCTCAGTTTCCCTACCTGTCAAATGGTGATGCAGGCCCCTGAGACAAATCGCCTTGTCCCCAGAGAGACCCCACTCTCAGCACTCTAATTGCCTGAGAGCAGCATCTGTCCCCAATGTCAGCCCAGCTCCCTTTTCGTGAATTGGACCGTCTTTCATGAGACTGGCCTCACCATGTGGCCCTTCTCTGTTCGGATTGTCCCTCCCCTATTGTGACACTGCCCCCTCCCCTTACAGACCCCAGTCCAGGAATCCCTCATCGAGCTCAGCGACAGCAACCTCAACAAGATGGCCACTGACATGTTCCTAGGTGTGTGGGTGGGACTGCTACCAGGGTCCTGGGCAGGTGGGATCCAGCACTATCTGACCCCTGTTTGTCATCACTCCTCTATGCCTCACATACTTCCCCTCCTCCAACTCAGACCTAGGGCTCCTTTAAGAGAGGAGAATCCCCCAGCTGCCCTTGGCCATAGCCTCTCAGTGAGAGGCCTAACCCTGTAGTCCCCTGAGGTGGGTGGGCAGCTAGGTACCTGGTGTCCTGAGTGGGACAGGTGTTTCCTACAGCTGTAATGCGGTTCATGGGGGATGCCCCGCTGAAGGGCCAGAGTGAACTGGATGTGCTTTGTACCCTTCTAAAGGTCAGTCCAGCCGACTTTACCAGATACTCTCTTTCCTGTCCTGTGGCTCAGTTTTCCCATGTGCAAACCAGAGTTGCAGGACTTTGGGGTGGGCAGCTTCTTGTGTGGCCTAAAGAAGAGTGTATCCCACTGGTGGGGAGGGGACTGGAAAAGGGTAACGGGTGGATCTCCAAGTACTCACTGCATTCTTATGTGCCGGGCATGTGGCACAAGAACTGGCCTGTCCTCCTATAGCTGTGCAGGGACCACGAGGTCATGCAGGATGAATGCTACTGCCAAGTTGTGAAGCAGATCACAAACAACACCAGCACCAAGCAGTGAGTGAGCTGGGCCTTTACCTCTATTTTCCCCTTCTTCACTGTGTTCATGTCCAGGACAGGCAGTTCAGCCTCCACTTCCCAGGCCTGTCCCTTCTGGGATCCTCTCCCCAGTCCTCTTCTTCAGGAGATGAAGCATGTGTATTTGGAACTGCTTGGTCTGAGACAAGCCACTCCTGCTCATAGAGCTTCAGTTTTCTCTCTCTGCAAAATGGCAGTGATCATGTGTGAACCCAGGCTCTTGGATTCGTACATGATCAATTCAAGCTGGTTTAAGCAAAAGAGGGTCCAGTAACTGGAAAGTCCAGTACGTGACTTAAGGCAAAGCTAGATCCAGGTGTTATCAGGAAGCAGGTTTTCTCTTTTTCCCCATTCTGTTTTCCTCTGTGCTGAATATCATTCCCAAGTAATGTCTCTGTAGATTGCAAGACATTTCCCAGCAAAAGCAAAGTTGACCCAATATTTGCAGCGAGAATTCCCAAATTCTGTCTTATTGGCCTGACTTGATCACACAGGTGGTGTGACCAGCCAACAATTGTTGTGTGATTGGAGGGATCTAGGTCACACTCCTGTCCCCAAACCAATCACCATAGCCAGAGGGAGGCTAAACTTTAATTTGGTCAGACCTGCCCTGACCAGTGTGTCTCAGTGGGCTGGGCATTGTCCCACAAAGCAAAAGGTCACCAGTTTGATTCCCAATCAGGTCACATGCCTGGGTTGAGTGTTCAGTCCCTGCTCGGGGTATGTGCGAGAGGCAACTGAGCAACGTTTCTCACATCAATGTCTCTCTCCCTCTCTTTCTCCTCCCTTCCCCTCTCTCTAAAAATAAATACATTAACTAATTAATAACAGTTTGGCCAGACCTTGCCCTCATGCCCATGTCCATACCACACAGACTTAGGGAGAGGTGGGGATTTCCCAAGGGAAGCCTGAGTGCTGTCCCCAGACCCTAGAGGTCCTCACAGTGAAACCTCATGCCAGGGCATGAGGTCTGCACTCACTCAGGAGCAGCACATGGCAGGTGCCCCAAATGTGTGCTGTCCTGTTACCATGGGGCCCCATTCTGTCCCCATCTCCACCCTCTTCTCCACATGCTGTCCATCCATCTGGGAGTTTCTGAGCCACTCAGCTGCGCTCCTGTCCCCCCATGGCCTTACCTGCCATGGCCTCTGCACAGTCCCAGAAGGTTCCCCCTTGCCCTTCTTCAAAAGCCCTTAACCAGCACCTTCCCAGAGACATTTTACCCAGAAAAGGTGTTTCTTTGTGCACATCAGGGACCTCATCCCCATCTTTACCTGCCTCCCACCTGGCTTCCCAAGCAGAACATACTTTCTACATGGCTTTGGGGCCACCAGCTGTGCTCTCACCAGGCAGCTAAGAACACCCTCAGAACACAGGAGCTGCCTGAAAACCAGATACCTCCAGCCCCATTCCAGGACACTCCTGGCATGGCACTTCAGGGCTGTAGCCACCTGTGATGTGGTTCTATGTGTGTGTTCTCACAGGGACAGCTGCCAGCGAGGCTGGAGGTTGCTGTACATTGTGGCTGCCTACTACAGCTGCTCTGAGGTCCTCCAGCCACACCTCATTCACTTTCTCCAAGATGTGAGCCAGACCCCAGGCCTGCCCTTCCAGGGTGAGAGGCCAAGAGCAAGCGGGAACCTGCCTTTATGGGTGCTGGCTAAGCAGCCAGCAGAAGGTGCAATGTTACTGAACATCTGTGGAGGTCCCACAGGGGCTGATGCAATGGCTGTCTGACCTGATGGGAAGGGTGGCATGTCAGAGGAGGTGTTGTTCTGGGTAGGGATTTCTAGATGGGCTGAGTGGCAGAAGCAAAGGCCTGGAGGTGGGCAAGTGTGGCATGTGGGAGAAGAAGAGAAGGAGCTGGTGAGACGTGGAGTACCAGGGAGGCCCTACTTCTCTGGTCTTTGAGATCCACAAGGATCTCAATTGTGTCCAGGCAGGGGTGGGTCAAAAGCTGATAACCAAGCCTCAGTTTTTCCCCGCTTGAAGCATGGAGGAAAGAGGTCACTTCTCAAGCTCATCTCTAGCTTTGTTGCCATAGCAACTCTCAGGTTTCCCCTAAGAAAGGGCAGGGCCCCTGTGGTCACCACAGCAGCCCTGAAGGAGACAAGGGAACTCCCTCTCTCTCTCCTACCTCTGAATCCTCCTCTTTGATTGATTAACAAACACTCCCACGTTCAGAAGTGAGTAGGCCCAGCTCTGAGGAAGAGCTTCCCAAGCCGCTGAATATGCCCTACCCCTCCTAACTTGGGCCCCTTCCTAGAGCAGGGTGAGGGCACTGGAACCCGTGGGGAGGGAGGGCAGTTGTCAGAGGGTCCCAGCTGCCAGGGGCATACTACTGGGGGCACAGTCTACTGGGGGCAAGCACTCCAGTCAATAGCTCAAGGGGACAGCTATTTCCAGGCCTCAGAGGTAGCCAAGGAAGCTGTGGACTGAACAAAAGGCCTTAACCATATCGGATGTGGGTTTGAATCCAGCACTTACTCTCTAGCCCTTGGCCTTGTGCAAACCACTGCCCCTCTCTGAACTGTTTCCTCAACTATTAAACTAGACAGTAAAAGCTTGTCCCAGTGGTTGTGTAGAGAATTCAGCAGTTTGAAAGAGCGGCCACTTTCCCTTGCTGCCTACTCTGGCCAAGGCTTGACTGTATCTCTGTAGGAATTGCCAAGGCCTGTGAACGGAACCTGCAGAAAACCTTGCACTTTGGTGGCCGTCTGGAGCTCCCCAGCAGCATGGAGCTTCGAGCCCTGCTGGTGAGTGTGCAGTGGGGTTGGGGTTGGGGTAAGTGTGAGAGACCCTGTCGTGTGTTCACATGAGTGCAGAGGAGCCATGTCTGATCCAGATGCACAGGTGCTCCTGCCTGTGCCTGACTTGGGCCTGTTGGTTTAGGGACTCTCATGGGAGGGCACAGTGGCTGGCCCAGATCCCATGACCCAACCTGTTTTATCTCCTCACAGGCAGGCCGCAGCTCTAAGAGGCAGCTCTTCTTCCTCCCTGGGGGCCTCGAACGCCATCTCAAAATCAAAACATGTACTGTAAGTGAGCGAACGTTTCTAGCAGGCAGCCACTAGAGAGACAGGGACACCCCAGTCTTCAGAGTGGGCCCCCAAAGGTACTGAGCCCCTCCCAGCCTCTCCCACAGCCCAGTGCAGCAGGACTTATTTCTCAGAAGAGCAGACTGAGCCTTGGGGAAGCAGGGCTTCCAGCCCAGGGTCAGGCTGCAAATAGGAACAGACCTTCGCTTCTCAGACTTCAAAAGCTATGCCCCTCCCTTCATGAGGCTGATTCTCAGAGACCTCAGAGGGCTCTTGTCTGTGGGTAGAGGGCTGGAGGAACTCTGCACTTGGTCTTCTCCTGAGCGGGCTGGGGTGACAAAGGTCAGCTTCCCTCCTGCAGGTGGTGTTGGATGTGGTAAAGGAGATTTGTGCTGAGATGGCTCTGACCCGCCCTGAGGTCTTCGATGAGTATGTCATCTTTCTTGTCACCAACCGAGGTGAGTGGCCAGGAGAACCAAGCATGCTGGGCTCATGCCCACTACATGGACTATAGGGTCCCAGTCAGATGCCAATTCCTCCCAGAAGCCCCTTGACCCCACCAGGAAAGATCTTTCTGTGCACTGAGCACCCCCTAGCCCTTTGTCCCTCTCTTTTCTGTTATGTGTAAGTTTGTCTCACCTTTGAGACTGCGAGTTTGTGGAGGATGGGGCCTTCTCTGATCTTTCCCTCTGCCCCTCGGGGCCTGCTCAGTGGGCTCTGCCCTCAAGGAACTCCCATCCTAGGAAGGTTTCCTTTCATAGGCCCCAACTCCTGGAACCCACAGATACAAGCATTTTTCCTATCACTTACACCTTCATATTAGCCATAAGAGCTCCTCCCATGGTTTCACTGGGTCCTTCTCAAGTGGCCCAAAGTTCCTTCCATCTGCTGTTCACCTATGGTCCAATCCACCACCAGCTGGCCAGCTCTGTCCACTCCCAACCAGTTCTCCCCACTGTCACCTCATCCCTGAACTGTGTCTATCCTCAGCCCCACATGTCCCAAGTCCAGCCAAGACATGACAGGAGAAGAGAGCATGACAAAACAGTCCTAACAACTGACATTTATGGAGCAGATCCTGTATCCCAAGCACAGTTCAAAGTACTTAGTTCTGTCATCTCCTTTAATCCCCACAACAACTGTATGAAATGGAGACTATGATCTTTCCCATTGACAGATGAGGAAAACAAGGCCTACAGAGGGTGTAGTGATTTCCTGGCACTGCTATCACAAATCACCACATCCCTGGGGGCTGAAAATAACCCTCATTTATTACTTTACAGTTCTGGAGGCCAGAAAGTATCGTGGGGCTGGTCCCTTTGGATGGCTCTAAGGGAGAAACTGTTTTCTTGCCTTTTCCAGATTGTAGAGGTCACCAGCATTCCTTGGCCCTGGTCCTTCTTCCATCTTCATCCATGTATCTCTCCCCGACCTCTCCTTTTTCCAAGGAACCTTAAGATTACACTGGGTCTACTTGGATAACCTAGGAAAACCCAAGACCCTTAACTTAATCACTTTTACAATGTTCCTTTTGTCATGAAGGTAACTATTCACAGGTTCCAGGACATGGATGTCTTTGGCGAAGGGCTATTAATCAACCTGCCATGAGGTTAAGGGATTTACCTAAGGTCACACATTTGGGATTTGAACCCAGGCACTCTATCTAGCTCAAGAGTCCCCTCTTACTTTGGTAAATTTTTACTGAAGATGCAGGTCAGGGAGCAGAAATGTCAGTGCATAAAATAGAAACTTCAGCCTCTCCTGCAAGCTCAGACCCACTCAGTGCCAGATCTCAGTCCTCCCCACCCCTGCCCATTCAGGAGCCCAGCAGGGATCTCTCCTGGAAAAGTTCTGCCAGAAGGTAACCATGGGTCTGATGATCTGAGCCCTACTGTGGTTTTCATTGACCCTGACCTCCTCTGAAAATGGACTGGGCTTTCTGTGAGCATAACCTAAAACACTTTCCTAGATCTAGGGGGCTGTAGCTTTGAATGGGAGATACTCCCATTTGTGGTCATCAGCATTGCACAGACACAGGGCATCCTGTTCCACAGCATGCTCTCCTTTGCTGAAGATGTCATGTCCCATGCAGGGAGATGATGCTCATGTGGGTGGCAGGTTGGGCACGTACTCGGCACAGGCACACACATGTGCACATGCATGCCCCCATCCAGCTGCTTCTGGCTTTCCGCAGGCCAGCATGTGTGCCCACTCAGCCGCTGCACCTACATCCTGGACGTGGCCTCAGAGATGGAGCAGGTGGATGGTGGCTACATGCTCTGGTTCAGGCGTGTACTTTGGGATCAGCCACTCAAGTTTGAGAACGAGCTATATGTGACCATGCACTATAACCAGGTCAGCACACATGGGCTACTCGGATGCCCTGGCACATTCCAGCCTCCTCCCAGGACTGGGAGGTCAGATTTGAGCCTTTGTGATTCAGGTGGTCCCTGCTGACATGTCCAGCCCTGATACCTCTGCTCCCCTGTCTGGTCTTCTCAGAGAAGTCAAGTGATGTCACCACCACTGCTTAATTCTCAGACCTCTGCAGGCACTAACACTCTGCTGGGCCTGCCTGGCCTGCATCTCTGCCTGTCTTGAGTCCTCACTAGCAAGGCTGCCCCAACAGCACCTCTTCCCTGAGGAGTCTCTCACTTCTCCTTTTCTCCCAACTTTTCTCCCCTTCAAGTCATGACCTGGACTCTCTCAAAGGCCTAAACAGGCCTTGGCTGCCATTGTTATTTTTATCTTTAGGTTATTTCCCTTTGATGCTTGGTTCTCTAAGTCAGAATCCTGGGGTCTACAGAATCTGCCCCTCCCTTCATTTATAACATTTGTGGAAGTGCTTGGACAGAGAATGTGCTTTTCTTGTGGAACTGGTGCCAGAGCTGCAGTTCCAAGTACAAAATATGGTCACTTGGCTTTTGTGGCCACATGGTGTCGCTGTTGCCAACTACCCATGCAGTCCATTACAGTGGCCAGCAGCATCCCTTGGAAACTTGTTGAAATGTTGATCCTCAAAATCTTACTCTTGATCTAGTGAATGGTAGTCTGGGGGTGCAGCCCATGACTCTGTTTTAGTGGCTCAAGCTTGTTCAGTTTTTGGTAACCCCAGCCCAGCAGACACCCACGCACTGCAGTGTGAATGCCCACTTTCCTCCGGTGTCTGTGGGGACTTCCTTAGCCCTTGTGACTGAATGCCCCAGTGCATGCCTGTCTGCAGTCCCTCATGGAATGCTTCCCCACAGGTACTGCCCGACTATCTGAAGGGCCTCTTCAGCAGCGTGCCAGCCAGCCGGCCCAACGAACAACAGCTGCAGCAAGTGTCCAAGCTGGCTTCACTGCAGCACCGGGCCAAGGGCCATGTCTACCTGCCCAGTGTGTGAGGACCTCCCACTGATCAGACCCCCACCCCCACATTCCTCAGAGCTCACAGCCCAGGCCCCTTACGCCCTGCTGGCACCAGCAGGCTGTCTGGGGAGGGGCTGACCTAGCCTGGGACCTAAAGTCCGGCCACACTCGCCAAATGAGCTGGGACCCTTCCTCCTCCCACAACAGATTACTTCCAGCTTCTATTAATAGCTCAGAGCAAATTTAATGATAAGAAGGCTTTCAGGGCATGGCCATGTAGAAATATTTGATCACAGAAACATTGGCCACAGTGTTGTGTCCAGTAACGGGGTGTTCCTTCAGTAAATCTTGGGGTGCTAGCAGCCTTGACACTGATGTTCTCAAAAAGGTGACAGATCAGTCCTTCTTCTCTTTTTTTTTTTTTTTTTAATATTTTATTTATTATTTTGAGAGAGAGGGAGAGAAACATCAATGTCTGGTTGCCTTTCACCTGCCTCCAGCTACAGACCTGGCTGGAAACCTGGCTTGCAACCTGGTTATGTGCCCTGGCTGGGAATTGAACCAGTGACCTTTGGGTTCCCAGGCTGATCTCTTCTTCACTGTGCCACCAGCCAGGAGATCAGTCCTTTTTAAATTTGGTTTCAAGGCCTTTTACTCTCTAAAAATAGGACTCCAAAGGATTTTTGTTATGGGGGTCATATCTATTGATTTACCATATTCAAAATTGGAACTGAGAAACAATGTAAAATATTAACTTATCAATTAATTTAAAATAAGGATAATATATTGCATGTTAATATAAATAACTAATTATTATAATACAAATAATATAAACTAATATTACATATTAATATAAATAACATGAAAAAAACTGTATTTTTCAAAAACATGTTGTGAGAAGAGTGGCACTGCTTTACACTGCGTAACTCTCTTTCTTATCTGCTCACATCTGCTTCTGCAGGCAGCCTGTGTGCTCTTATGTCAGGTGGCCCCTGGTCAACCCCACTGTGCACTTGTGAGACAGTGAGAGGGGGGAAAGCACATGACATCTTAGTGTTATTATGGAAGTGTCTCTGACTTCCCAGATCCTCGGCCACATTTTGCAAGTCCCTGGTGTGAATAATCATGTAGGTGCAGTGTATATCCTAGTACTCATAATGCAGTAAGGCTCAATATGTAAGGCTTTTTATGTTATAGTTTTAAGCAAAAAAGCACAGGAAACACAAGAAAGTACAATACCAATACTGGATAAAAATAATCATTGGGTCCTTACTTTTTGAAAGGCACTCTGTATGTATTACCTCAGCTAATCTTCCCAACTGCATTTTACTTTCCCCTTATACAGATGAGGCAGCTGAGGCCCAGAGAGGTTACATGGCTTACTAAAGCTTACCCAGATAATAGGTGTGGGGAGAGCCAGGATGCAAATGTGGGGAGGGTGGGTCCAGATGCTAGGCTCTTCCTCCAGCACTGTGAAAAAGGAAAGATGTGCTGGGGTGCAGGAGATGTCTCTTGGGGGAAGGGATGCTCTGATTTTCTCCCAGTATGTAGCCCAGGAGTGTGGGACTGGCTAGGACTGCTGTTGGTCTTTCCCAGATGTCCCAAGGCAAAGGAGCTGCCCTGAGGAAGCCAGCATATCAGGAAGGATTGGAGTGGGGCTAGGGGGCCAATGGCCCTGCAAGAGGGGTGGAATCACAGCATTCTTCTATCCCATACTCTGACCAGGGCTGGTGGTGGCTATGCCCACTCTGGTATTTCCACCCCTGCCACTCCCTCCTGTGCTTCTACTCCGCTGGCCTGGGCTTCTCCTTTCGGGTAGGCGCTACCAAGGAAGAACCCACCTTGGATTCAAGTCTCAGCTCCATGACTCAGACTCACTTGGTTACTGTGCGACCTTGGACTAGTCAGTGATCTCCTCAGAGCCTCAGTTCTCTCATCTTCAAACAGGAAGCCTAATGGTTCTGACCAGCGGTTAGTCATTGATGCCTGCTGTGTGCCAGAGTACCATTTGAGCACTTTATACCCATCTTCAACCCATCTGCATTCCCCAGCACTTAGTCTTCCAGGGAGGTGCAAGGATCCCATCCGTTTTGCACACTGCCTGCAGTGAGGACTAAGTGAGACTCTGTGTGCAGAGCACATGTGCAGGCAGGAGCTCAAGACCTCTTTGCCTTCCACATCCAGACGGGAGGTCCAGGAGTACATCCCAGCCCAGCTCTACCACACTGTAGCAGGCTCAGCCTGGCTCAACCTGGTCATCCAGCACCGGCAGCAGATGCAAGCACTCAGCCCCCACCAGGCCCGTGCCCAGTTTCTGGGTAAGAGTCCAGACCTGGGGAAGATAACATGGGGGTTTTTCTGAGGAGGAGGCTGTGGAGGGTGGAGATGGAAGCTCCTTTTCTTTGTGTGAGGCATTTTCAGTGTTAGTCAGGCTGAGCTGCCTGGAGACAACAGCTTTCTCACCAAGGCACACCCTAGACTCTGAGTGGCCCTGGCAGAGAAACCTGACAGCCAGGGAGAAGAGCTGCAAGTAGAGGTGGGGGGTGGAAGGAGGAAGGCCTCTCAGGGAAGCTTGAGGAGCCAGGGACAGAGGACTCAAATGGGTCAAAGCCAGGCAGATGAGGGCAGCAGCTGTCACTGATGAGCTCTCACTCGGACTGTGACTCTCCTACCCTAGGCCTTCTCAGCGCATCCCCTATGTTTGGCTCCTCCTTCTTCTTCATCCAGAGCTGCAGCAACCTTGCTGTCCCGGCCCCTAGCATCCTTGCTGTCAACCAGAACGGCCTCAACTTCCTCAGCATTGAGACCCATGTGAGTGGCCTCAGCTTGCTCAGCGCTTCCCTCTACTCTGAGCCCCACCCCTCAGAGGGGCTGAGATCCCCAGTGGTAGAAGCCCACCCATATACACCTATATGACCTTGGGCATGTCTCCACACCTCTCTGAGCCTCACTTCTCATTGGGAACATGGGGATTATAGAACCCACCTCATGGGACTGCTGTGAAAGTAAATCGAGGTAAAATACATGCTAAACGCTCAAATAGTGTCTTAGTCACCTTGGGCTGCCGTGACAAAAAGTACTACAGATGACTGGGGACTTCAGTAACAGAAATTAACTGTAGTTGTCTCTCAGGTCTGAAGGCTGAAAGTCCAAGACCCAGGTGCTGTCAGCATTGGCTTCCTCTGAAGCCCCTCTCCTTGGCTTGGGTGTGGCTGCCTTCGCCTTGCCCTCATGTGACTGTCTGTCCTCTGCGTACATATTCCTGGTGTCTTTGTTTTGTCCCGATTGCCTCTTCTCGTAAGGACACCAGTCAGACTGAATTAGGCCCATCCTCATGGCCTTTGTTTTAACTTCATCACTTCTTTAAAGGCCCTATCTACAAACACAGTCACTTTCTTGAGGTATGGGAGTTTAGTTTAGGGCTTCCACACATGGGTCTGGGGCAACACAATGAAGTCTGTAACAGATAGGACCTGCTATCCCACTTTTTCAATTCTTCTTGAAGTGGGCCTTGACGTGAGGATAGAGCACATGGCTTCTTTGAAGGTGATTCCTCACTGGGGTGAAGAAGGGGGTCAGGAGGGAAGTTCACCTTCTGTGGGCAAGGTATGTTAGCAAGCAACTGCCACTGTGGCAAGTGGCACCAGTCCAGCTGGGAGACGGCATGGAACATAACCCACAGAGGATGCCCTTTGGTCTGGTGTCTAGCTGCTATGTCCCCATCTGTCATTAATCTAGGTATTAACTCTCACAGCTCTGGCTTTCCCTGCATGTGCTCTTGAGTTTGCTCCTGCTAGAAGGCAAGCTCCAAACAGGTGTAGGTGTTAAGAAGCAGCTTTGATGTGAAGGTGAGGTACCAGTGACATCTACAGTGCCCCTGCACCCCCAGCATTTAGAGGGGCACCTGGCACATTCTAGATGTGTGCATGAGCATGTCTTGAATCAGTTTTACAGGTGAGATCCAGAGAGGTAAAGTGATGACTTGCTCCAAGTCACTGGGGAACTGGTACTCGAACCAGGGTGCCCTGCTTCCTATTGATCTGGTCTGCAGGGGAGGGATAAGGGTGGGTGAGACAGTCCCACACATAAGCCTGTCTGCCCCCTTCCCCCCAGGAGCTGATGGTGAAATTCCCCCTGAAGGAGATCCAGTCAACATGGACTCAGAGGCCTACAGCCAGCTCAAGCTACCCCTACGTGGAGATCCTGCTGGGGGATGTGGCAGCCCAGTGTACAATGCAGCTGCAGTTAGAGCAGGTGGGCCCTACCCCAGCACCCAGGCCTCATCACCCCACCCCCTCACTCCCTATGTCACTCACCAGGCTGTTCTCTGTGTCTGGCTCCAAGATAGGTCAGCTCCTGGCTGGGCCACAGGAAACATCCTGCCCAGTGCAGGAGACAGAACGGACCCAACTTTGCACAGATTGCAGATTGTTAGAGTGGTCTCCCAGCAAAGTCTGGGTGATGGGTTCATAGTTAAGGGTCCAGGGTATTTGCAGAATAGCGAGTAGTTTACTAAGGGACTGGGGAGACACAGCTAGGGCAGCAGAGGTCTTGAAGGTCCTTGAATGCTAAGCTAACAACGTGGGGCTTTCTTTCTCCTGGGGATACTAGGTTGGTGAAAGTGTGTGTAGACTACATGTGCTGGCAGGTGCTCACGCCCGTAGTAGCACCTGGGCCAAGTCTGGGAGATAAATTATGGGGCCTGGGATTGAGCGTAGGCAGAGTGGAGTCCCCATGTGACCTAAAGGGAAACAGGCCTGCCTGCCCTGTCTCTTCTCGTAGTTTAGCAACTGTGCTGCTCCTTAAGAGGCACGACTGACTGCTAGGCTCCTTTCCAAGTGTCACAGCTCCCTGGAGGGCAGAAAGGTCCAGAGTTCTTACCCTGCTGGAGGATTTAGGCTCAAAGATGGGGTAGAATTGGGGCTGGTTGCCCAGGACAACCCCCTCCCAACAGAGCCTGCCTGGAATGAGCTGATTTCCACAGCAAGAGAGAGGGGCTTCCACTGCCCCAGCCCTGACTCCAAGGGACAGTCCAGAACAGAGCTCCTCTGGCTCTCTGTGCCCTTTGGAGAATCTGCAACTTAGGACCAGGCTCCCCAGTCTGCTTCCTACTGTGTCCCAATTCTGCTCCTGTCAAGGTCACAACTCTGGCCTTAACTTCTGGCCCAGTCTGCTTCCCAAGACCCTCTGTAAGCTCCCAGCAGGAGCTCCTACTTCCTTACACCTGCTGACAACCTGCTCCTTCTTACTTTCCTGTCCTGGTGCCTCCTCCCTGCACTGCCTCTAAATGTTGCTGAGTTTGGGCCTCTCCTCCAACACCTTCTCTAGCACTGAAGCCTCCAAAATCATTTGCTGTGACAGCCCCTGTATTCCTGTCTCCTGCCCTGACCCCCTCCGTATCTCCCTTGGAGACCAGCAGGCCTCTGAACCTTATGTCCCAAACCTCCCAGGCACTCAGACCCCCATCCGAGGAGCCCTCCCCATCCCTGTACCCTCCCTTTCATGATCTCTGTGACCCTCTGTTCTCACTCCTCACCTCAGCTACCCTGGCCTGTTCCAGCTCCCTGAGGACAATATTGCCCTCCCCTTCCTGCCCAGACCCTTTGTACTCACTGTCATCTCTACCTGGAATGCTTGCCCCACCATGCTCATTAATCACAGTGCTCCCTCCCTTTATTCTAGTTTCATCACAAATGTCAACTCCTAGAAAGCTTCCCTGATAACCTTCTCTTTCTGCCTTGCAAATCATTTAGTTATCATTTTGTTTATGTATTTTCTGTCTCCCCCACCAGAATTTGGCCACAAAAGGGCATGGCTGCTTCCCTCTTATTATCCATAACACTGTGTCCAGCACAGTAGATGCTCAATAAGTAGATAGATGGATCGATGGAGGCCTTTTTGGCTTTTCCACTTTCTTGCAGTCCCTGTGATCTCTTCATGTTACCACCTCTGCCTCTTGCATGTATGTGTGGTGGGGGTGGGGGGACATTCATTCATTTGAGCATCATTCATAACCACTGAGCATGCCTAGGTAGCAGGCTCTGCACTGGCTGCAGGGATATTGAAGTGACTGAAACCCCCTCAGGACTGGCTTTCACCGAGCCCCAAACTTCATGAGGGAAGCAGGTATCAAAGAATTTCTGCAATAAACCGTGATGATCAGTGCTGAGAGGGGGTACTGAGCTATGTGGAGGTCATCAAGAAGGCTTCCAGAAGGTGGTTTCTGAATGCAGCATTGATACAGCCTACAGACCTGGGTCCCTATCCTACCTACCTCTGCCAAGCTGTGTGAGGGAATCTTGAGCCTCCCTGCTTCTTACTGAGCCTATTTCCATTCCTGGCAAGTAGGACAATAATCCCAGTGAGGTCTGGAGCACTGCAGCTGTAGGAAGCAGTGGCTGGAAGAGAGGACCTGCGTCATGTCCTCTCTGATTTCATTAGCTCAGGAGGCCCCCAGGGTGGGACAGGCACAGCTAACTTCAGCAAAAACCAGTTTAGAGTACATCTTCAGGCCTCCTCCCACCTAGGTTAAGTCCCCACCACCTGCCAGCTATGAGGTCTGGAGTAGGTGGCCTCATGGTTCTGGCCCATTTCCTCACCAGTGGAATGGAATCTAAGAGTGTCTGCTTCATAGGGAAACTGTGGGATGAGCAGAGGTAGAACACAGGATTCAGGGATGGTACTCAGGACAATGCCTGGTACATGACTGCCATTCACTAAGTACTGCCCTCATAATTTCTGCCCCCTCTCTGAGCAGCTCCTGCTAGCCCAGGGCATTCCTAGGGGATTCCAGTCAGCTGTGGTCTGCAAGCCATACTTACAAATGGATTTTCCATTGTTCTCTGCTGCCCCCACCCTCCAACCTCAACTTGAGAGCCCTGAGGCTGAGTCACCACTAACTTATTCAGGGTTGTAGGTGCCAGGTGGTAACAGTTAGACACTTCCCATTTATGGACTGGATTAATATATATTTTTTAATCTAAAAGATTTATACAAAATAAATCCCATGGAATCTTCACCACAGTTCTGTGATGCAGGCTCTGGGAAATATCCTACAGATGAGGTCACTGAGGCTCAGAGAGAAATAACTGACCCCAGGTTACACAGGTCACCTGAGGCAAAGCTGGCAGATGCTCCTGGTCTTCTACTTGCTTACCCCTTCCAGCTTCCCATGCTCTTCCAAGGGCCCTGGGAGAGTTGGAGAGACTGGCCTCCGCCTCTCCCGCAACCACATCTTGCCCCAAAGTGAGAGTTGGGGAAGTATTGGATGGGCTGGGGAACTGGGGACTCTCGCTCTCTCTCCTGCAGGGCCTGGAGCTGTGTCGAGTGGTGGCTGTGCACGTGGAGAACCTGCTCAATGCCCGGGAGAAGCAGCTCACGCTGCCCCCCAGTGAGATCACGCTGCTCTGACCCACCCCCCAGCTCTGCAGCTGCCCTCTGCCAGAAGGCTTGCTCTATGGCCCAGGGGAGTTACTGGTTCTCTCTGGGCCAGTGACCCCTGTAAGGGCCAGAACCATGGGGGGAGACCAAAAGGTGGTAGGACGAATGATCCAACTCCCCAGGAACCTAAGACCCATTCAGAGTTGGGACAGAGTCAAAACATGCAATCTTGGGTCAGAGAGCAGGAGGAACTTCCAAAGGCTGCCCCATGGGGCCTCCTGCCATATACACACTGCAGGCCCTGCCCAATTCCCACCTGTGGCAGGGAAGCCCCAGCCTGGTGGCCTGGATGAACTGGACTTTGCCTTTGGTCTGTTGGGTCTGATGTTCCAATTTGCTCCACATCACAGCCCCTCACTTTCCTCTTTGGGTGCCCCCTGCACTTCTGCTCCATTTGGATTCATGACCCTTGGTCATTCCTGTGCAAATAAAATGTGCACCTGGCCTCTATTTCTCCAAGGAGTTGCTGAGTGGCTGGAAAACAAGTCTGAGGAAGGAGGCAGGAGCTGGAGACCTACTTATGCCCAACTCACTGCCCATTAACAGAACTTCCAGCAGTCATTTGTCTTTACCTCTCCCTGGAGACCCCATACTCTTTGGGTAGCTCCAACCCCACACCCCCGTCCCCTGGATGGGCCACACAAAGTTCAGCAGTGGTATAGTGGAGAGAGAAGTTTCATGCCAGGTGCTGGGTAGGAAGAAATCTGGAAAAGAGCTTCCCAGAGAATAGAACTTTGCTGTTGGATTTTGAAGGATGAGTAGAAGTTTGGTAGATGGTGCAGAGAAGAATGTACATTCCATAGAAAGTCATGTTTGCTACCTACTATATCCCCCAGAACCTAGGATAATGCCTAACACAAACAATGTTTATCACATGAATAAAAGAATGAATGAATGTTGATGGAAAATGCTGGTGTTTTGGGGAAACAAGCGGGGAGGGGAGCACTAGACTTGGAAGAGGAAGCCTGGATAGGTATTGGGGGGCATAATTGGCTGGAGCCATGGTGTCAGAGGAAGATTTATTTACTTACTCACTACCTATTAAGCACCTACTGTGTACTAGGCAAATGCTAGGCACTGGGAGTTGCTCAGTTAAACTATAAACCAGGACAAAGCCTGTAAGTGGGAATTAGCTAAGTGATGAGGGAAGGAAATAGCATGTGCAGAAACCCTGAAGTGGACATTACTAGTGGCAGGACTTGAGACTGAAGGCTGGCAGAGATGGACTGGGTAAGGCTTTGCAGACTATGTAGGATTTCCTCCCAAAAGCCATTAAGAGCCTTCTTAGGTTTTCTCAATGGGACAATCTGCTCAGATTTTATTTTGAAAAGGTCATTCTGACCACAGAGCAAGTGCATGCAGGGGGCAGGCAGAGAGACCAAAGGAGAGGCTGCTGCAATATCAAGCTAGGAAACTGGTATGGACACTCATTGTGGTGACAGGGCTGGGGAGAAGTTAACTTGAGAGATTTCGGAGATCCAATGGGCAGGACGGGATCAATCAGATCATCCTGAGGCAGTGAGGGTCAAGGAAGAGATACCACTCCCACTTTTACCACTGCCTCAGGTTGACTCCCCTCTAAAGCAGCCCCAAGATGAGTCCTGTGCACAGAACTGATTTGGGAGGTGAGGGAAGTGCCATAAAGAGCTACCCCTGCTGCAGGTCTGCCCAAGTGAGTGAAGAGGCCTTTTGGTTTTCAGAGTACTAGTAGATTGAATGAGTGAAGTCACCTGGAAGTGGACCCTCCAGGTCAAGCCATCCCACCTGATGCACATGGAACTGAGAAGCTGTCCTGGCCGAACACTTGCCAGGCTGCAGATTTGGGAGCCGGATAAGTGATAGGTCTCAGTTTTGGGGGCTTTGTTATAGAGTATTGGGTAAACAGAATACCAGAGCTCTTGCATTTCATTTCAGGACCTGGGCCTTAAGGCATAAGGTTCATGTTTTAACAGCTGTTCTAATGACTCTGGTGGCATGAGAGTTGAGCCCTCTTAAGAGGAGATAACAATCCCTATGAGGCAGACTCTAGTCAGACCTTACTGTTGTCTCCCAGACTCTCCCTGCTGGGCCTCTACCTGAGTCAAGACCTAGAAAGATAGGAACTCCCAGGTTGATGTGGGGATATCCAAAGCAGAGGGGGCCAAGCCCCAGTTTTATAACCTACTATGGGGTGAGAACAGTACGGAATAAATCTCTGGGTGGCATGGGAGCCTGAAACAGTCATCTGATGAAGGCTAGTGATTCCAATTAGAGTAGCAAAATGCACCATATCTGCGTGTTAAAAAATAATGGGAAAAACCTTATTTCTGCCCCTATGTGGGACAGGGGGTTGGATTTGGCTAGGTTCCAGTGTCCACATACTCACCACTCTGGTCTTCCCCTGCACAGAGGTGCCTCCTCCTGTCCAGGATCCTGGAGCCTCAACAAAACTCTTCAAAAGATCTTGGGTTGGTTGTTAAAAGGCCCAGGCTGTGGACCCAGAAAGGCCTGTGTTTAAATTGCACATCTGTACACAGATTTGCTGCATGGCCTTTTGCAAGAGACCCTGCAGGGGGCTTGGAGACAGTGCTCAGAATTCCCCATTCCACAGACCCCGATGTTCTGGCCTTGTCAAATCACTACACAACCTCATCTCCCAGCAGGGACTGGTAGGGCCCAGTTAACAGATGCAAAAACTGAAGCCCAGAATCAAGGTCAGCAATCCCCTTTGCTTAACATACACCACTTCATCCTCACATCTATTTTATGAGGTGGGCACTAACGTTGCTATTCTACATGCTAGAAGACTGAGGTTCAGAAAGGAAAGTCGCTTGCCTAGGGTCATATACAAGCCTTCAGGAGGTTAAAAGTCAACCCCAGAGTCTGGTGCTTATGCCTTGACACATTGCTGGTGGGAGTTGGGGATGGGGGTGGGGGTAGTAGGTGCGGGGCCGAGAGGCGACACGTTGGCTAAACAGAATGGTTAGAGTTGAGGTTGAAGGCATATGCAGAGACCAGGTCATGAAACCTAAGATACGTATCATTTCAGTGAAAATCTGTTAAGGTTGCTTGGAAGAAGTGAGCTGAGGTTTAAAAAAGAAAAAGAAAAATCAAACATTGATGGAAGAAACATCTTGGATAAAGGCCAGGGGGTGTACCAGGGTATGTCTGCAGGCCTGGTAGTGTCAGGGCGAGAATGAAGCTCACTGGTCACAGAAAGGGGCAAAAAGGGTCTGCAACAAAGGCCTTGAACGCGAGGCAAAGCAGATGAACGAGGGTGAGCAGAAACCACTGTCTGTGGACCGACTTCTGCAGACACCAAATCGCCACGCCCTTTCTCACGCCGAGCATCCTACCGAACTACACACTTCAAAACTTTGGAATCGTCTCTAGTAATTACAGTTTTGCCTTATCCGTGAGCCTACTCGTCCTTTTTTTTTTCTTCCTTTTTTTTCTGTCCTTTCCGGAAGAGCTGCCCCCATCCCCCATTTTCAAGGAAAAGCTAAGCCAAAGCTCGCGCGTCCCGCGACTGCGCACGCCCCCATAGCCACCGAGACGTGACTCCAGGAACGTCTGCTTCAGGCAGCGGCGGGACAGAGGCCGGACGGGCAGTGAGGTGCCTGGTCAGGTCGTTCAGGTTCTGCGAACATCATCGTGTGGGTTCAGAGCTGGGATTCCGTGCCCTCGGCCCGGCAGTTTATGAAGCTCCCTTAAGCGTCTGAGAGGTTTCTTCCAGTATGGTCTGTACTCAGGCACTTACTTAGCCATCCATTCACCCTTTAGGGGTCCTCCCCGCAGCTGATTATGTGACGGATGTAGTAGCCAAGGCGACCGCCTGACTGACAGGCATGATTACCAACCAACTTCCGGAAGCTCCCGTCTGGACCTGCCCAGCGCGTGGCCCGTGGCCCTAGGAAAAGGTGAAAGCGCCAAAAGGGACGGTAACCGACAGCCTAGGTTGTTGGGAGCTGAGGTGTTTTCGTACAGAGGATGCTGTGAGGCAGCATAGCTACAGTGTTGGCAGTGTAAGCGCACCCCTGTGGAGGGAGCCTTTAAGTCGCGGAAGCGGCACAGCGTGGAGGCAGGTTGCTATTTGAGGGTGCTTCCTTGGAGTCCTAGAGTGGGGGAGGGGTGGTGGACGACGAGCGGTTTCCATCTGCGCTTGCGCTTGCACGTCTATTGACCTGGCCCCCACGCATGCGCATGCGCGCTATACCCGGAGCCGCGGTGGCTGGCAGCATTGCGCATGCGCTTTGAGGACCTTGTTGAGGAGCGGCGCTGGCGGATCTCCGGCGAACGGCGCGTGACGTCGTGAGGAGAGCTTTAAAGTGCGGGCTGGGCAGAGCGTACGAGGGTCTCGCGGAGAATCAAGCCGATCCTGCGCAGCGGCCCTGCACGGCATGAGGTGCTGCTGGCGTCCCTGCTCACCGGGACGTGGAGAAGGTGGAGAAGAAAGCTTAGTAGTCGCCACCGCTGCATGACCCGCCGCCTGTGAGGCTCGACCCAGCGTCTGGTTCTTCGACTCCCCACGGCGGGTCCTCGCATGGGGGCCTGACGCTGAGGACCCCCTTCCCGCC
Source organism: Noctilio leporinus (assembly GCA_004026585.1). Classification (NCBI taxonomy): domain Eukaryota; kingdom Metazoa; phylum Chordata; class Mammalia; order Chiroptera; family Noctilionidae; genus Noctilio; species Noctilio leporinus. Next base: position 139,914 of record PVIW01001618.1, on the reverse strand, counting down.
GGGGGCCCCGGGGCACTTACCCCGAGAGCCATGCCCGGCCGCCCTGCCCACCCCGAAGGACCCTAGAGCAGCGTCGTGGGGCCATGGCGGCCGCCAGCGGTTACACAGACCTGCGTGAAAAGCTCAAGTCCATGACGTCCCGGGACAACTATAAGGCGGGCAGCCGGGAGGCGGCCGCCGCTGCCGCCGCTGCTGTGGCCGCCGCGGCCGCCGCGGCCGCCGCGGCGGAGCCTTACCCGTTGTCTGGGGCCAAGCGCAAGTACCAAGAAGACTCAGACCCCGAGCGCAGCGACTACGAGGAGCAGCAGCTGCAGAAGGAGGAGGAGGCGCGCAAGGTGAAGAGCGGCATCCGCCAGATGCGCCTCTTCAGCCAGGACGAGTGCGCCAAGATCGAGGCCCGTATCGACGAGGTGGTATCCCGGGCCGAGAAGGGCCTGTACAACGAGCACACGGTGGACCGGGCTCCACTGCGCAACAAGTACTTCTTCGGCGAGGGCTACACGTATGGCGCCCAGCTGCAGAAGCGCGGACCCGGCCAGGAGCGTCTCTACCCGCCAGGCGATGTGGACGAGATCCCCGAGTGGGTGCACCAGTTGGTGATCCAGAAACTAGTGGAGCACCGCGTCATCCCCGAGGGCTTCGTTAACAGTGCCGTCATCAACGACTACCAGCCTGGTGGCTGCATCGTGTCCCACGTGGACCCCATCCATATTTTCGAGCGTCCTATCGTGTCTGTGTCCTTCTTTAGCGACTCTGCACTCTGCTTCGGCTGCAAGTTCCAGTTCAAGCCTATTCGGGTGTCGGAACCTGTGCTTTCCCTGCCGGTGCGCAGGGGGAGCGTGACTGTGCTCAGGTAACCCACCTGGGAGGAGGGGGCGGGCCCGCTGCTTTATCTGCCTACCTTGACCAAGGAGGCAGCAGCCAATTGGAGCCTGCACCGGTTCAGGGTCTGCGTTTAAAACTAGTTTGAAAGCAGGGAGGAGTCAGGGAACCATCTAGAATTCTGTATCCCAGGGGTAGGTTTGACATGATCGGGGACCAGAGAATTAATCTGTAGACGTTTTTCCAGAAGGCTACGGTTTTAGTAGCCTCTCTCTTTGATTTTAGCAAGTCCCTTTTTAAATTTTGGATCACCGTTTTCACATCTATAGTTTTTAAAAAATGGGTTGAACTAGAGGAAGACTCCTGAGCATGTTTAAGTGGTGCACATTCTCCATTCCCATGAAGGGGAGAAACTGGATTGAACAGGGTTGTGATTGGGCCAGGAATAGAGAGCAGTCCACACTTAAAATTCAGTCCCTGCTAGGTGCAGGAGACTGCACCCATTGACCTTTGTGGAAAGGTGTTACCTGCTACCAGGATTCAATGAAACAAAATAAAGCTGGTCTCTTTACCTGGAGTTTGGTCATGTAGTTATGTCAGCAGCAGAACTTAGGCTCTTGACCTCTTTTTGGGCTGAGATTCTGCTGAGAAATAGTCACTGTCCCCCAGAGAAGATTGCCTGCTGGAACACCCTTGCTGTGTATATGAAGCAAAACATTTGTCTGGAAGCTGCCTCCTTCCAGGCCTGAAACAAATAAATCTAGCAGTGTACTTCGGTAATCCCCAAAACCTCTTAGGATGTGTAGAGTTCAGCTGTTCAGAGTGGATTGGTTAACCACCAAATTGTGCTATGGGATCTGGACACAGCTGAAGTTTTGTTAGGAGCCATTTAACCTCTGAAGTGCAGGCAGTATCATGTAGCCCAGGGTCATGGAGGGAAGCAGGGCCCCTGGACCCTTGTCATATCAAGAGCAGGTCATCTAATTTTGAATTGAATAGCTGAAGCTACTTCCAAATCTGAGATGGCAGCCAGAGCCTTATGATACCTAAGGCCTTCTCATGGGAAATTTTGGGAATTCAGTGGCACAGAAGCAGTACTTTGGCTTCTTAGTGTGTCAATTGCCCCTTTGTCATATGGGCTTCTCAGACCTATATATAGTACTCCTAAGTTAATATCTTAAGAGCCCTTTAGGATGAGATTTCCAGGGTAGATCTTCCCAAGTGGTTTGCTGTGAAAGACAGCTTGTTGTCTGACTTCATGAAGGAAACTGGATGCTGAAGGACCTTATACAAGAGCCATTTGGTCTCTTAGTGGGATGTTAATTTCCCGAGTAGTCGCAGGCCCTCAGGATTGTTGTCAGAAGGTCTAACAGTAGTCAGATGTGTAATGAGATCACAAGGGGCAGTTTATGAATGACGTTAAGACTCCCTGCACCTCAGCATACATGAACAAGTTTCAGGTCCTTAAAATGCAGGTCTGGGGAGCACTTTGTAAAGTATATGACAGTCTAACCACAATACCATACATCTGAAACCGACCTAAAACAATACTGAAAGTAAATTGATCTTTAAAAAAAACAACTCCGGTCTTTCAGTGAACAGCAATGGGCTGTTCACTATTTTCTTGCACTATCAAGAAAATTTTATGCATCTTTAGTAAAATCTGAAAGTTTTCCTAGTCCCTTTTCCTCCGGAATTTTTTTTTTTTTTTTTTTTTTAATTATTTCCAGAGAGAGGGGAAGGAAGACAGGGAGAGAGACATCAATGTATGGTTGCCTTTCACCTGCCTCCAGCCACGGCTGGAGTCCTGGCTGGAGACCTGGCTGGGAATCCAACCAGCAACCTTTGGGTTCACAGGCCAGCACCTTATCTATTGTGCCACCAGCTAGGTCCTCCCTCTGGATATTGACTGGGCTGTAGAGTTAGTGTAGGAGGAGGCGTCCTGAGAAGTGTTGCCCCAGGCTTTGGCTCCAGCCCTCATTTGTTTTGGGATCTCGTGGGTATCCTCTGACCTGCCTTTTCCATCTGTCAGGTTGGGGCTGATACCAATATTCAAAGCCTAGTAGAATTCAGTGTGGTCATTTGGTGACCTTATGATAGAGGAACTGGCGCAGGGTAGGCACTTAAATAGGTATTTGGGTTTCATACACAGTCATTTAATGATTCCCTGTTCTCTCTTTGGAGAAGGGACTAGAGACTTGGTAGAACCTAAAATATGGCTCTTCCTTTCATGGAATTCACAGCCTAGTGGAGACCGCAGCACTACAGCCCAGGAAGGTGACTACAGGAGTACATTGAGGAGGGAGAAAAGACATCCTTTTTTTTTTTTTTTTTAATAAAGATTTTATTTATTATTTCCAGGGAGAAAGGAAGGGAGAGAGGCAGAGAGGGAGAGAAACATCAATGTGTGGTTGCCACAGATGTGGCTGGAGATCTGACTTGCAATCTGGTTATATGCCCTGGCTGGGGAATCAAACCATTGACCTTAGCGTTCGCAGGCCAGCATCTTATCCACTGTGCTACTAGCCAGGACCAGAAAGGACATCTTAACCTATTCTAGGGTGTTGGAAGTTTTGGGGACCTGGAAGGGTGACTAGGAATAAGACAAACAAGGTTTCGGCAGGAGTAGCAGGAAATAGGCTTAAGGTAAGGGGCGTGGTTAGATGCTGACTTGAGGCAGGTGAAGTTTATAAGCCTGGACCTGCATTAGGGAGTCTGGTGAGGCATGCTTTGGTAAAACTTGAGATCAGAGCTCAGAAGCAATACTGTTGACATTTGGGCTGACTGATTCTTTGATGTACTGGGCCTGTCCTGTGCATTATAGAATGTTGAACAGCATCCCTGGCCTTTATCCACTAGATGCCAGTAACACCTGTGACAGTCAACAATGTCTCCAAATACTGCCAAATGTCCTTTGGTGCAAAATTGTCCCCAGTTGAAAACGATTGCTGCAGGATTCTGAATCACTTCACTGATTTCAATCTTCTAACACCAGCTGACTTAGCACTGTAGGCTTACTTTGTGTGCCAGGTGGGTGAACACCTGCTTGTTAGTAGGTATTGGTTCTTTTCAAATCCTGCTTGGATTCTTCCCTAAGCTGGTAAAAAGGCTAAGCTTTCTTTTACTTCCTGGTAGGCATCCCAGCCTAGAGGTGTACCCCTGGAAGGCAAGGGCTGGATAAAGAGTGGTTCTAATCTGACCTCAAACTTCAGTTGTAGCTAGCAGCACTGTCTATACCTGTGTAAGCAACACGTCCATAATACACTCTTATACGGTAGTTAACGGCATGGCTGTTAGTATGTGGCACACACTCAGCAGTGTCCAAATGTGGGCATTTAGAACAAGGCTTCACAGATCTTTGTGGAAGTGCAGCAACCTCTTTCCAAACGAGTCAGCAGTTGTTTTTTGTAACCTTACTCTGGTGGGCTTGGGTGGATCATCTGAATACCTTTCTCTAGGGAACTAAATATATTTTACCTCCTTTTCATACCATATTCCTCCTTCTCCTCTTCCTTGTAGGGTGAATAGGCAGATTAAACAGATTTTAATTGGATTAAATAGAATGATTACCTTAAGGCTAATTGCTTACTTGCAGCTACTTTTTATCATTGTATGGTCAGTGGTTGTGGTGACCACATGACCAGAGACCCAGGCCTTAGCTATTTATCTGGAAATGACTCTCACCCAGCCAGGGGATACAAACAGGTGAGCTCGGTCTGTGACTTCTAGCTAACAGTTGATACAGGGTGAAGTAGGCACTCCCTGTCAGTTCATGGTTAAGGGCTGATCTTGTTCAGCTAGTTGAAAGCAAAATTGAGCTTTCTGGCTTAAAATAGTTGGGAAAGTAGGGCACATAGGTCTGGGCCACATCTCTTGTGTGGAATCTTCTGATTCCAGAGAGGGGAAGGAACCTCTCTGGATGAAGTCAGGGCTATGTGTTGTCAGAAGATGCTCTGGGCTAGATCATGCTTCCTCCAGGCCTGATAAGAAGGCAGAGAGCACTGAAGGAAAGGAAGCTAGCAGGTGATCTGTGCTCATATTCATGAAGCTCAGAGCAAGCAGAAAATAAACAGGCCATAAAAATTTCAGGGATGGCCATTTTTGGCTGGACAGTTGGTGTGCAGCTGTTGTTAAGGTTTTGCTGAGGCCAGTGAGGCCCTAAGGATAGATTGGATCTTGTCACCAGTAAACCTGGACGGGCCTTTCTTTTTTCTTATTACCTACTCCTCTGCCCATAATCACAAAACAAAAACCAGTGTAGCACAATGAAACCAAGAGTTCGATTAGTGTTCCAGTGTCACCATCACCATCTTAGCTGTTTAAATAAATTACTTAATCTCTTTGGTTCTTAGTTTTCCTGTGCCAAATGGGGCTGTTAATACCAAAGAGTTGTTAATCAAAGATGAACTCACTTTCATACTACTGAATGCTTGAAGTTGAGGTGAAGTGTCTCTGGAGATGCTTTCTCTGATCAAGCTACTCTCTATCTGTACCTTGGTGTATACAGAATTGGGACTCCGAGAAGGTTGACCTTCTTTATAGGGAGGCCCAGGACGTCCGATAAAATTAGGCCACGTATCTTCTTGGAGGTTCGGGTCTTGAGTGCACAATCCCACCCCTGTGCCGGGTGGCTGGCCCACTTTCCAAAAAAGCTCAAGCTTCTCAGCCAGCAGGCCTATACCTGGAGGCTGCCCAGAGTAGGTAGCACCAGCCAGAGGGAGGCTGTCATATCTTGGTCTGTCCCTCCATCTCTGGTTCTGCAGGGCCTAAGTAGGAGGAGAATAGTGGCCATTGTGGAAATATTTCTTAACAGCTCAGTCTCCAAGACTGCCCCCTAGAGGATATACAGTCCCTTCTTAAGTTACTCCTGATCCTATGGGGAACGACTTGCTGTCTTGCAGATGTGGAAACTGCGGCTTCAAAGCAGTGGAACAGTTGGGCTCAACATATTACATTGTGTCCGCTGTATGCAGAGATGAAGAAGGACCTTACAAAGCTCTGTCTTAATAGGGAAGACATTTTCCACAAGGCTAATATAATAGGCATAGGTGGGCTGTATAGGGGAGCCATTCCAGGGAAGGAGACTTGAGTCACTCTAAAGCACAAGAATTAGTGGGTGACAGGTTCTGTGTACCTTGGTGCTGGCAGCATACTAGTCTCTGCTGCATGAGGAGACTCATCCCAGGCAGGCTAACCAGCATGCAGTACTTCATCCTTTCCCTCCCTTATGAAAACAAAAGAGCAGGAGGCACTGTAACTTTTCTTAGTGCCAATAGTAAGGCTGGACCTAAGGGCATATTAAGTTTCAAGTTGGCAGACTAGAACTTGCACACAGTTTCTCTTATAGCAAGTAGCTTCCTTAGTAAATAACCCTATGTGATCTCTGCTGGACACGTCCTGCTGAAGGTTGGCCAGAAGAGCATCCCCTGCCTAGGACTTTGAGCCTCTAGCTCCCTGAGGAGTCTGATATTTTGAGGAAGAGCCTATAGGCTGTGTCACAGCTTGCTTGAAAGTTCTAAGAGACCAGTACTGATGAGCTTTTCAGGGGGTCAGTGCCATGGTCATTTCTTGAGACCCCTGCATTCCCACCATTTCACTAGTTCTGAGACCTGGGCTCTGTGGCAGAAACCTGGCATAGCTTGTTTTACATTCTAGAGCCCTTTGAGGTGCAGGGACCATTAAGATTTGATAAACCTCTGGATTTTCTTCAGAACTATATTAATGGAAGTAGTTTCTTGTTGGAAATGGCAAGTCAGGGCCATGGATAGTGCCTATAGTAAAGTCAGACAGATCGATAACACTTCTTAACAGTAGGGAAGGTTGCCTGTAGTCAGTACTGCAGATTTAAGCCTTTGAAATGGACCTTGGAGCACTTTTGGGGGATTGGATTTAGCTTTTTGAGGAAGTCCTGTGTTTATATGGGACTGCCTTGCAGCGCAGACCTCAGTGTGTAGTAACAACATAGAAGGAGACTTAAAGCTTCTAGCCCTCGAAATAGGACACGGGAAGCCTCTGCTGCTGGCAGATCCCTGCATGGGGAGCCTGGATCACATCTTCTTGGCAGGTGCTGAACCGGAGGCTCTGGATTGCCCCAGGGTTATCCAGGACTCTCTGGTTTGTGTCAAATGTTTAATAAATGGGAGTGGGGCTCCAGGCACCCTGCATTATCTAACTTAATTCTCAAAGCAGCTCTGCAGGTAGACCTTTCGCTGCTGCTTTCTAGGGATGCCAACCATATAGTCCTAGAACTCTAATTCTGCCTGGAAGGGAGGAGGCACTGTCCCCTTTTGAATTTTTGTAATCAACCTTAGTCAAGTAGCTCGGTGGTTAGAGCTTTGCCCTGATCTACTAAGGTTGTAGTTGCTGCTTCAATCCCCTGCAGAGCATGTACAAGAATCAGCCAATGAATGCATGAATGGATGGAGCAACAAATTAATGTGTCTCTCCCCCCATCTCTCCCTTTCCCTCTCCTTATACATCTCTCCATAAAATTAATAAAAAGTTTTTAAAAGATTTTATTTATTTTTAGAGAAGGGAAGGGAGGGAGAAAGAGAGGAGAGAAACATCAATGTTTTGTGCCCCCAAATGGAGACCTGGCCTGCAACCTTGGCATGAGCCCTGACTGGGAATCAAACCAGCAAACCTTTGGTTTGCAGGCCAGCACTCAATCTACTAAACCACACCAGCCAGGGCCAAACTTTTTTAAATTAAAATTTTAAGGCCCTGGCTGGTGGCTCAGTGGATAAGGTGCCAGCCTGCAAACCCAAAAGTCGCTGGTTTGATTCTCAGTCAGGGCACATAACCAAGTTGCAAGCCAGGTCTCTAGCCAGGCCTGTAGCTGGAGGCAGGTGAAAGGCAACTATACATTGATGTTTCTCTCCCTCTGACTCTTCCCCTTCCCCTCTCTCTAAAAATAATAAATAAAATCTTTTTAAAAATTAATTTAAAAAAATTTACAGTCATTAGTGGCCATAAAGGAATACTTACGTTATGAAGTTTAACAAAATGAACACCCCAGAACCAATTACAGAGGAAAAAACAGCTTTAGGCCCAGCAAGAGACTTAACTATAAGTCACAAAGCTAGGTGGCAGAGCTCAAGGTTCAAACCCAAGTCTTTTCAACTTTGCAGTCAGTGCCTGTGAAAGTTAAGCACATGTCCTTATAGCTACCCTTGAGAGGGAAGCTGATGAGAAACAGTGCAGAGGAAGTCTTATGGTCTGGGGAGGTCACAGGAGCCCTGAGCAAGAGGAAAAGTCTGGGAAGGCACTGTTCTCGCTCCAGGCCTATGAGTGTTTCTGACTATATAGCTGAGCAGAGTAGCTTGGGACGTGTTGCCTCTTGGATGCCATGAGCCCAGTGAGGGCACGTGAGATAGCAACTCAGGGACATTTGCTGTGAAGAGGACAGCCATCTATAGTCATCAATTGGTGAGCATTTTTTAAAATCATGTGCCTTGATGAAAACAGATATTTGAGTGTGGTGGAAATTCTTAAAATACCTCAAACACAGCTGTCTTCAAGATTTTGGAGTCTCCCCAAATGGAGGGTGTTTTAAAGCTTTTTTTCAAGTAGACATTCTCTTTTTGAACATTGCATTTACCTTGGCTTCCTCAGCAAGCTGGAAGGTGGAGGAAGGGGGGAGTGGGAGGAAGAATTGTTTTTCTTGTCTTGTCACAAAGGTCTGGCCTGAGTCACTCCCGATGCCTCCAGAGTGACTGAAGGTGTACCTTCTTGAAAGCCTTTTACGAGAAGGGTTTCTAGCCTGTACTGAAAGATTCTTGCTTTGGCTTCTGCCTTAAGGTTTTGCTTGCATGGTTTTTGGACAGAAGTGTTCTGGACTTGATTTGCCTTCCATATAGGTCCTGGAACCTCTAAATAATAGGGCAGAGGCCTGCACTGTATTTTTTCTCCTCATTGTCCCCCACCCCAGGAACCTCAGTTGGCTCTCTAGCCTCCATTCTTACTGCTCTGTTTGTTTTCAGTGGATATGCTGCTGATGAAATCACTCACTGCATACGGCCTCAGGACATCAAGGAGCGCAGAGCAGTCATCATCCTCAGGAAGTAAGTGCCCTGGGATATGGCACCTTGCAGTCCTGCCTGTCTGAAGATGTTGGTCTGGGTTCCTTTGTATCAATAGCATGACAGTGTGAAACCTGAGAGAAGAAAAAGGGTTGTAAGATCTGCCTTTTTTTTTGTTTTGTTTTGTTTTAATTTCTGAGAATGAAGCATGTATTCTTCATTTAAAAAATTAAGTTCTATCAGGTGCCAGCCTGTGCATCCAAAGGTTGCTAGTTCAGTCCCAGTCAGGGCTCATAATCAGGTTGCAAGCTAGGTCTCCAGCCAGGTCTGTAGCTGGAGGCAAGTGAAAGACAACCATTCATTGATGTCTCTCTCCTTCTCTGCCTCTCTTCCTTCCGTGCTCTCGAAAACTAACAAGTAGTCTTCAAAAAAAATTAAGTTCTGTGGCTATTGAAATAGGGAACTTAGGACTGAACAAAAGCATATGTTTTTACAGGAACAGTCTTAAGACAGAATTTGTGGAGCACTTCTCCAGACCCCTCTTCTTTTCCCCACTTCCTTGATTTCTGATTTGTCATATGTGCTTTTGCTGATATTTTAGTCTGTGCCCGCTTTAAAAATACCTGGGTTTTCACTTTTGGGAGGAACAGGGAGTGAGGATAAGAAACAAAGTGGAAGGTTAGGCTGCAGTGTTCAGCAGGTAGCTGTCCCTCCCCTCTGGCGAAGGAGTCCAGGATGTACTGACCCATACTGCCAAAACCGGCCTCACGGGCACCTTTTTCTTTTTGCTCATGGGATGAGTGGTCTAGGCCAAACAGACAATGGGTCAGGCTAAACCTGCCTTTAGAATGGCATCCAGAGTCAGATAAAACATTATTAAGCAGAGTTGGATTAGAACTTAGACTCAAGCTGGAATAAGATATCCTGTAGATCCTGTAGATCTGTAGCTTGCGTGCATTCTTTCTCTTTCCCACCTCCCTCTCTCTTTTTTAAATTTAAATAAACTTTATTTTTTAGAATATTTAGATTTATACAAAATTGTGAAGATAGGACTAAGAGGTCCCATGTACCCCACACCTCTTGTCCTTCGTTAACATCTACATTGGTATGGTATTTTTATTACAATCAAGAAATCATATTGACCCATGATTATTAACTGAAGTCCAAACTTATTCGTACTTTAATGTCTTTTTTTGTTGTAGGATTCCACCTTACCTTTAGTTATGTTATCTTAGTCTCCTTAACTGTGACTGTTTCTCAGACTTGCCTTACTTGTGATAACATTGACTGATCAAGTATATTTTTAAATCTCTCAATTGGGATTTGTCTCATGTTTTTCTCATGGTTAGACTGGGATTACAGGTTTCAGGGAGGAAGACCACAGAGGTATAAAGCATCCTTCTTCTCAGTATCATGTCCAGGTCACAGAACTTACCACAACTGATACTGACATTGATTGTCTGGTTGAGGTTTTGTTCATCAGATTTCAGCATTCCAAAGTTAAACTATTATCCCCTATCCATACTATACCCTTAAGAGGGAAATCTCTGTGCAGCTCACACGTAAATGGGAACTTACCTCCTAAGAGGGAGGTAGCCACAGAAAATATTTGAAATTCTTCACAGGAGTTATTTCTTCTCCATTTGTTTATTTCTATATTCAGTCATTTACTTATATAAGTATGGTCTTCTGGGTGTTTTATGTTCAACTTGTTCCAGATTTGGACATTGGGAGCTCTCTTTAAGTACTTCCTTAACTTGCCATTTTTTAAAAATTTGTTTGTTTTTTAACTTCAGTTGATAACTTTGGGCTTAGAACTCCAGAATGATGTGGCGAAGTCTGTTTGGTGTGGCTGTGCCACTTCAAGTCAAAACTTTGAGTCTGTTTTATGACCTGTGGAATAGAGATGATTTAGGCAGAGTACTAGGCATATTTGGGAGCTCCAGACACAAGTCAGCCTGGCATCTGGCAGCCTCTGTCCTCTAATAAAAAGAACGTTCCCACAATTTGTCAGAAGCTCTTTATCTGCCTTGTTGGTTCTCAGTATAGGCCAAAACCCAGAACCTGGAAGTGGTGGAGCCCAGTTGGCTTGATGTCTTCTTGTATAGTTACATTCAGATGAGTAGAATTTGGGCATTGAGCTTGGCCCTGTTCATAAGCAGAGGGGTAGAACCTGTCTTCACTTAAGACTAGAGTGAGGGTCTAGAGGCTCTGTCACTGGCTCAAGTCAGTCAACTGAGATGATCTTTCTAAGGGCCTTGTCGGGAGGGGCGGGGAGATGGGTGGGTGGCTGCTAAATGCTTTTTGGTTCAACAAAACATAGCATCTTTGACTGCGGGTGATTCTCAATCATGATGCATGTGGTGTCCTTGTTTCTCCCTGGAAGAGATGGGAGGCTGGGGATGACCTGGGAGCCTTTGTGGTGGAATCCTTAGGCTGCAGCTTAATCTTAGAGTTTGGGGACACTAGCAGTAAATGGATGAGTAAGACCTAGAACCTGGCTGGTGTTGCTGGGTCTTGTGGTCCCGTGGAGGGTGGCACAGTGGCAACACCCCAAGCCCTGTTCCTGCCCCCATTATGTCAGTGGAGTGGATACAGAGCTTAAGAACCATATAGAGAAGGGCTTTCCTGCCTCCGCAATGCAAGTAGAGAGCTGATTGATGAGGGTTTTTTGGTTTTTTTTTTAAGATTTTATTTATTTTTAGAGTGAAAAGGGGGGAGGGGGAGAATCATCAGTATATAGTTGTTTTTCACCTCCCTCCAGCTCCAGCTACAGACCTGGCTGGAGGCCTGGCTTGCAACCTGGTTATGTGCCCTGACTGGGAATCAAACCAGCAACCTTTGAGTTTGCAGGCCAGCACCTTTCCACCAGCCAGGGCTGCTTTTTTGGGTTTTGTTGTTTTTTTTTTAAGATTTTATTTAATATTTGTCAGAGAGGAGAAGGGAGGAGGAAGATAGGGAGAGATACATCAGGCAAGTGTCCTTCACTTGCCTCCAGCTATGGACCTGGCTGGAGACCTGGCTTGCAACCTAGTTACATTGCCCTGGCTGGGAATCAAACCAGTGACCTTTGGGTTTGCAGGCTGGCACCTTATCCACTGTGCCACCAGTGATGAGTTTTAAGTGATAAGGGTACCACGCTCCAGAGAGCCGGGTAAGGCAGTAAGCTCCTCAGCATTCCCCAGCTTTTCCTGAATGTCACTACTATTTCCCAGCCCACCCAGGGCAAGCCACCCAACATGCACCTTTGTCAATTATTGGCACCCTAAGCTAGGAAACTGAACCTAACCTTTTTGAAGGTGTAATGTTTTAAGTTACTGGTTAGAAAATGAAAGGGCTTACCATTTTCTGGTGTACAAGTCATCAGAGTAGGTCATCAGTTCCCCGGAGTTTACCTTCTGAAGGGTCTTGCAAGTTGCCCCATGCAAGCACTCACCAGCAAGGTGCTGGGCACTGGATAGACTGTGCCTGCACCCACATATCCTTGACCACCTTCAAGTGGCACTTCTCTGGAAAGCTAATTTGGTATGATCTTTGAGCAGGAATTCCAGAATTGGAAACAGTAAGCATCAGCCACACACAAGGCACCCGAGGCAAATATGCAGGAAACTTAACTGTCTTGGTGCTTTGTATGTGATAGGTGGGCATTTTGCATGCTGGTGCAGCACAAGGAGAACGGGCACTTTTCTAGAAGCACACTGTTCCCTGGGGCCCAGGGAGGGGGTGTCGATTACACCCAGCTTGGTGGGTTTGGGGGCAGGGGCTGGTGTTTAAGATAGCCTTGGTGGTGGCACATCCATACCTTTCTTCTCACTCAGGTGTGCATCTCCTAAACTCTAAGGGTCCCCATAACACGTGCAACCAGGGAAACAATAGGCAGAAGCAGCTCATCCGGGGCTAACCCACTGAATGTTTTTTTTTTTTTTAAGATTTTATTTATTATTTTTAGAGAGAGGGGAAGGAAGAGAGGGAGGAAGACATCAATGTATGGTTGCCTTTCACCTGCCTCCAGCTATGGTCCTTGCTGGAGACCTGGCTGGAGACTTGGCTTGCAAGCTGGTTATGTGCCCTGGGTGGGGAATCAAACCAGTGACCTTTGGGTTCGCAGGCTGATGCCTTATCCACTGTGCCACCAGCCAGGTCCTGAACCTGTCCTTAAGGTCCCTATTCTCTTGACTTCCAGTGAGCTGATAGCAGCCTTGCCTAGACTGTCATGGTGCTTCTTCTATCCTAAGCTTTTCCTTGTTTCGCTGTCCCCAGCTTTAGTAAATGTATGCCTTCCTCCTCCCCCGCCCCTGCCCCAAATAGGCCAGGTAGATCTGGCTCCTGTACTAGACACTGTATGCTAGGCAGAAATGGTAAACAAGCTGAAAGACGGGAAGGCGGGAGGTACAGAGGGTCTCTAGTTGACCAGTGAGATAAGGGAAGGGGCCTTAGATCAACACTTAGTCATCAGGAGAGAGCTTCTGGGTCTCAGAGCCTTCTAGTTGGTGGCCAGGGCACCCAATCCTTTGGTCTTTAGGAAACGCCCAGGGCTGCACTGGATCTGTCTGCACACAGACATGTGAAATGGCTCAGGGCAATGGCAATACACTTCTGGTCAAGTGGTGTTCACCTCAGGAGGCCAAAGCTGAAAATTCAATTGCCAAGTGTGAACAAGCCTGGTGTGAACTAGGCTCTGTGCTAATGCCAGGAATGTGGTATCTTCTCCTACCCTTTGTGTTTTGGGGGAAGGAAGACATGTAGCATCTCACCAGGGTCTGGCCAAGGAAGGCTTTCCAAAGAAGTGCCATAGGAAGTTGGTGAAAGATGTGTAGATGCAGGGAGGCACAGAAGAGGTTTGGGGACAAAGATAGTTCAAGCTGAAGAGGTATACTTGACAGAGGCTTACAGTTTGGAACACAAGCATAGATGGAGTGGAGCAATTGATAGACTCTAAGATAGTTAAAAAAGGCTTTGTGCTGTGCAAGAGAGACCTGGATGATGCCAGGTGGTCACTGAGGCACATGAACTTCGGGGTGGTGGATTCGCATGGGAAAAATTACATGGAGGTTGAGCAAAACTGCTTATTTGGTGATTTAATCCAAGGGTCCCAGGGTCAGAGAGACCCTCCCTGAAAGCAGAGCAGCTCGAGTGTGAGGCTGTGTGTGGATACCAGCTGAGGTGAAAATTAAAAGTACCCATTGTGCTTTGTCCTTAGGTGGGTGGGGATGAGTAGATGGCTTTTGGTTTCCCTTACCTGGGCCAAGCCTGAGACATCACCCCTACCTGTCATTACTTCTGCCTTCATGATTCTTGTCTATCCCCTGTGCCAAGGGCTAACCCACCTCTTTCTCCCTGATTCAGTGAGTGTATGTCCTCCCACATATACCCTATCTATTTGGCAACCTGACAGCTTGTTGTATTCTCACCTGTCCATGGAATAAAGAGGTGATGAGACCACCAGGGGATGTGACTGGCCTGACTCTGCCCCTTCCCCTATGAATACAAGTGTTATATTCTCCCCTGTACATTGGAGCATTTGTGGTGCTGGGCGTGGTTTAACCAGAGAGTGCTGTGTGCTTCTCTAGCCCCTTCCTTACCCCCTTCTCCTAACCCCCTTCTTGCTGGGTTAGAAGAGGATCTTAGGAAGGTTATGTGTGCACTCACACACAGTGTGAGCCAGAAGCACATGGAGCAGGTAGAAGGGGACACCAGGATGTATGTTACTCAGTGGCTCAGGTGAGGAAAGGCAAGTTTGGTGTCTGGCCTTCTAGTTCCTGGAGGATGATATCTAGACTTAACCAGGTCTGAACTAGGAGATCCTGGAGCACTTGTAACCAGGCTGAATGCTTTGGAAAGCACCCACCCCCACCTTGGGGCCTGGGTATCTTTCAGGCTGTGTTTTGGGGAGAGGTCTACTAAAAGCCCAGGACTATGTGCTTGAGGTACCCCACTCTTTAGGTAATACCCCTCATGTGCTTTTTAGGCTCTTCTGACTATAGCAGGCTTCCAAACCTGTATCAGAACTGCCTGTGGGGACTGAAGTGCAGGCAGGTTCACAGTCTCCCAGATGGGATCTGGCTCTAAACTGGCCTCCTGCATCTTCGTGGCATTTTGGAAGTTGGGCAGGAGTTGGAGAGGTGGGCAATGTCTGAAGAAGGTTAGTGGAGGATGGGGGGTACCCCTAGGGGGTGGATACTGTTGTCAGGGAGACAATGGTGCAGACCTGGGCTTTGTAGAGTCTGATACTCAGAGGTGCTAGAGCTTAGGTCTAGTGGCCTAGGTCACTCGATAGACAGGGGTGCTCATATAGGCCCACCACATTGTTTCCTGCCTCCCTTGGGAAAGCCAGGGTTTACAACTCAAGCATGCTTGGTGAGGGTGGAGCCAGAAGTTGGGGGACCCGAAGTGCAGACAATTTTCCATCTCCCAGAAGTGGTGGTCTGCCTGCACAGCTCTGTTCCAAAGCAGTGAAGTGAGCCCACTGGGCTGCGGAGGCCATCGTGGGACTATAGCTGTGTTAACTATGCAGTGTGGTCTTCATTTGAGCATGGACTCGCACCCCCTCAATCTGTATGGTCCTCCCCGTAGCTTCTCTGAAGGATTCCACAAGTGATAGAGGAACAGGATAGGAGAGGAGCACCTGGGACAGAGTTGCCTCCTTCCCAACCCCTCAGGTCACATGGTAATATGTTCCATTAATGCTGTTATCCTCCATTTGTGCTGGCTTCCCCTTTACCAAGGTCCTGTCCCTGCTTTGTCCTGGGGGCTATCCTGACACCCTGGGTGACCTTTCTGGTGTGATAGCCTGATTACCCCTCCCCTCATGTTTCTTGCTGGGATGCCTGGATGCTGACTCAGGTCTGTAACACAGGCCTTTGCTCCTCTTGCCACCTAAGGAGGCCCAGACCTTACTGCTAGAACTGGGGTTCCTTATTCCAAATGTGTAGCTTTGTGCACTGAATCTTGTGGGGCCTGGCCTGTTCCATGGAGGGGGGTGGGGTGGCTGCCTTTTCAGAGGGGTGTGCTCTCGAGTAAGCTGCTGGTGGGCTCAGGCTTTGGACCCAGCTCTAGACTGGTCTCCTGCAGTTTTGTGGCATTTTGGAAGCCAAGGGTAGGTAGGACCTTTTCCAGTTTTTCTGAGGTGTGTTTAGAGCAGCCCCAGGGGCTATTTCAGGAGCCCTTTGGGCTCTCAGAGCTTATACGATCCCCAAGGTGGGTATAGGAGTCTGGACTTCTGGTAGGGCTACCTCAGATCATCCCTCTGAGAACTGCCTCTTGATAGTAGCAGCTCAAGGAGCAGAGTGATCATGTGGAAAGAGCAGCACCCTTATTTAGGCAGCCAGAGAACAGCAGAGCCAGTCCATGTTCCTGGCCTATCTACCCCATCTGGGCTAGTTATACATTTCTACTTATTTTCTCTGACAACCCTAGACCCATAGTGAGGGGCTGCAACTGCTACCCCCGGCTGCCCAGGCAGGCCCCTCAGGTGGGAAGTAGCTAGAGAAGGGTGAGGCCATACCAGGGCTTGGCCTGCTCAGCAGGATGTGCTTGTGCTTTCCAGCCCTGGAGGTGTCTATGTTGGGTTGTCTTGGTGGCTCTGCTTTTCTCTTACCATCTGTCACTAACCCAAGGAAACAAGTCCAGGGTGCTACTTAGTCCCTGCTTACTTGGCATTTTTGGCATCGGGGGCTTTTCAGCTCTCAGTGTGTGCTCCCTAGCACCTGTGGGGTCTTAGTGTAGGACTTAGCTTTATGATGCCAGAAAGGAACATTCCTCAGTAGGACTTCAGCCCCTTGGAATCCTTGAAATCAAACTTAATGGTTGATGTCTCATTTGGTCTGATCTCTGCCATGTGGACCTCTCAGCTTAGGAGTATGAGATCTGGCCTGGCAAAGAAGAGGGCTTCACCTTCATATTTGGGTGTCCTCTACTCCTGTGCCTGAACTTGAGCATTTTTGGAAGCTCGCCAGACCAATCCCTGGTTGAACCACAAGAGATTGAGGCACAGAGCAGAGCTTCTGGCCTTCATACTGGGCCTGCCTGGAGAGAGAAATGGTCTGATAGCATCCACATGCCCGCCGGAGGCTCACTGGCAATTCTCCACCTGTTTTTTTTTGCAGGACAAGATTAGACGCGCCCCGCCTGGAGACAAAGTCCCTCGGCAGCTCTGTGTTACCACCCAGCTATGCTTCAGATCGCCTGTCGGGAAACAACAGGGACCTTGCCCTGAAACCTAAGCGGTCCCACCGCAAGGCAGACCCTGATGCTGCCCACAGGTAGGACCCTCAGCAAAGGCTAGCAAAGCAGCTCCATGTCCTAATTGCAGGGTGACATGGGTAGGGAAGCCTTGGATAGGTGGTTAGCCCGGCATTGCCCACCTTTCTAAAGCCTTATGTCTAGTTCCACTGGGTTGGTGGCATTGGTGGCATTCACACTTAACCTCTGACAGGTTGCCTGTATCCCTAGAGAGAAGGGGTTGGGCCAAGACTCTTAACAAGTGGGAATACTTGTGGCTTGACTGATTTTCCATTTTCAGTCCACCTAGACAAATACTCTTGTGGATTGTACATAAAGGTAGAGGGGAAGCTTGGGACTTGGAAGACAGTGGACCAGGGACCCATTTTAGGATTGGGGAAAGTTTTTGAGGAAGATCTGCAGAAAGGGTGGTCTAGGCAGGAGGTGCTGTATGGATTGAAACACAGAGGCAGGAAGAGCTTGGTTGTTTGAGGGGCCAGTGGGGTTGGTGAGCAGAGAGGAGGTAGGCAAAGATAGAAAGTGGGAGTAAAGGTGGTGGGGGAGTTGAGAAGTAAAGGGAGATGGCAGGACTGTGCAGGGTGTTAGGCTGTGATAGGGAAGGCCTTCCTATCCTCAGCCTTGGAGTGTCTTGGGGTACCAGACTCCGGTGCCAAGCAGATCCCACAGGGTCCTTAGGAAATATCTCAAAGACCAGGATTGGCCACTAGCTCTTAATGGGCAGGGGCCCGGAGCCATTGCTTCTGCCAATACCACCCCTCTCTCAGGGTAACCACCAAGCTGGAGTGAGCCATTTGCAAATGAGGGTCAGTGCCAGGTGCAGAGATGAGAGGCCATGCCCCACGGCCAGCCTCCTGGGTGACCTCTTTCCCCCTTCTCCCGCCCTGGCCCCTTGCAGGCCTAGAATCCTGGAGATGGACAAGGAAGAAAACCGGCGCTCAGTGCTACTGCCTACACACCGGCGGAGGGGGAGCTTCAGCTCAGAGAACTACTGGCGCAAGTCCTACGAGTCCGGGGAGGATTGCTCAGAGTCCGCAGGCAGCCCTACCCGAAAGGTGAAGATGCGGAGGCACTGAGGCCCATGCATCCTCTCTGGAACTCGGGTTGATCCTCATGTAGCCACACCGCTTTTGTTTCATTTTGAGGGGTTTTGTTTCTGGTTTTATTTTTGGTTTTTTTTTGACCCATTTCCCCCTGTGGTTTGTTGCCTGTTAAGGCTGAAGAACAGAATTAGTTACTGGTTTTCCTCCTGGATGGAAAAGCTGACAGAAACTCATGCTGGAGTGGCCAGTGAAAGCATGCATGCAGGGCAACCTTCTTCAAGTGGGGCTGTATCAGGCTGGTTTTATTTAAAAGAAACACAGTGTTTTGGTTAACAAAGTTATTGTTTTGCTTTATATGTAAACCCTTCTCAGTGTTGTAAATGAAGTTGTTTTCCCCCACAAATGTCAAAGCTGGGTTGAGATCTCCTGGGCCTCATTGGCTTCACAGGGGTCCTGCTGTCCTTCCACCTGTCACCTGTTCTCTAGGCTCTGGAAAGCCATTCAAACTCTCTTTTCCTCCTGTGGTGGAGTGCTTCAGGATGACTAGGCAGAGGCTTAAACAGTGCCAGCCCCTGCACCCCAGAGCTATTGGCCAAGCCCTGGGTGTTCTCCATGCCCACTGGCCTGTTCTGCCTACATGTTCCTGGCTGCAGAGGGACTGGCTTCTTAACAAGAGCACACCTCTTTGCTGGATTGCTCCTTTCAGGCATTTTCGTGTGGTTGTATGATCAGTTAGACTTGCCACATTGGGGAAGTTTTAGGAATTGTTTCTAGCTAGGGGGACTGGTGATCTTCCAAGTCCAGCGTTTGGAGTATGGAAAACTATTGTGGTGTGTAGTAGGGATTTGTTTTCAGTTTATTTTTTCCTTTGGTCTCTTGTCTTTCTCCTCCCCTTTCCTCTCTTGCATTGGCCCATGGGGGCCTTTTCCCCACGCTGTCCCTGCAGGAAGGTGCCTGCCCCTGTCTGCCTGCAGCACACAGCCACGGCCAGAGCTCAGGCCTACACATTGGGTTGGTGTCTCTTCTACCAGGGGGCATGGGAGCTTGGAAGGGAACAGGCTTTTTAAAAATAGTAATAAAAGAAAAAAAGTAGTCTTTGGCAGTTTCCACCTACTCAGATTCTCAAGGGCTACAAGGCTTTGCTGGTCTTGGTTCATTAGAAATGTCCTTGCCAGCCAAGGCCAAGACCAGGCCTACTGAGAGCAGAGGCCCTCCCAGTCCCACCAGTTGCCACCACCAAAGGAGGACCTTTCACAGAGGCCCAGGCCTACGATTGCCAGACCCAACAAACCCCTCTCGGGGACCAGAACAACTTGGCCAGCATGGATTCCTCAAATTGGAACTGCATAACTGAAGCAGTTGCAGGGTTGTTTCTGTTTGTTTTTTTTACAGCTTTTTCCCCAAAAATGATTTGTAGTTGTATGCGCAGCACTTTGCCCTCATACGTGTGCTATACAATAAAAACCAAATCTAATATATTTTGAAACAGTTGTCTGATGCTGTCGTAAGAGAGGGCTTGTCTTTGGTGCTTCCTTAATCTCTTTATGTTCTCTTTAAACTATGAACAGGAGGTTGGCAGTGGACAGAGCTTCTTGCCCACCAGAGCTCCAAAGGAGATGACTAGTCACTGACACAGGGTTGGGGACTGAAGGTGGACTTGCCTTCTGCTTTTTCTCCCACTCCCAGGAGGATGGATTTCATAAACCATGTGTCTGGGTGCCCGGAGTGCTTGGATCATACCCTCCTGAGCCCTTCTTCCTGGGGTGATCATAGAGGCTGTGTGTTGGTGAAGAAGGGACAGCATGAGCAAAGGCAGGTGGGGAGCCTGGTCTTTGTAGAAGATACACAAGTGGTTTTGCTCATTAAACAAATTCTTGGGTCCTTATAGCCTGGCCAAGCCTATACTATAACACCAACATTGAGCAAAACTTTTTCTGGTCCTTGCTTTCAGAATGCATACAGTAGAATTGTGGCATACGGATATAGGCATGAGACAGACATTTTGGGATGGAGTGGGATGGGGGCCCAGAGGGTTTTAGTATCTCTAGATCCAATACCTGGCTCCCAGGTATAGAGGCTCCCTCATTTGCTTCCAGTGCCCAGAGCTAGTCTGCTAGGCCAAATTCTTGCTGTGGACAGCTGGCAAGCCACTTAACTGCCCACTTAATAGAGTGCAGATGGAACAAGTTTCTAGCCAGGGCCCAGTGCTGCAAGTTGGTGACATATCTGGCCAATTGGACCTGCTTGGGTAGCCACAGGGCTGCAGACTAGGCCCTGGCCCCCAGACAAGAGACGCTGGAGCTGAGAGGGAAAGTGACTTGCCAGAGATCATGCAAATTGTTCATGGTAGAGATGGGCACCCTGACTATGCCTGGGCCCCTGACTGGGAGCATGGGATGGGGACTCAATGGATAGCTGGAGAGCTTAGAGGGACGCTCTTCTGTAGCTGTGACAAAGCCAGACTTGTTCTTCCTGGCCCCTGGGTAAAAGAGGCCCTTTGCCCAACAGGATTGAGGGACAGGAGAGGCTAAAGAAAGGGGCACTAGCCCTAGCAGGGCCTGCTGTTCCCTTGGCTTTAGTGTTTGTACCTGTACAGTGGCTCTTGGCTCCCTATCTCTGGGTCTGTGGTAATCCCCTGAGCAGTCCCTAAGCCTGCAGAGGCCTTAAAGACATGAGAAGATCCCATACCTGACTTCCTGCATCAATTTCCAGACATCTCCTGGGGTGCCAGCTGTTTGGGCCAGCTGCTGAGTCCCATCAATCTCTGCCCCAACCCAGTCTTGCACACTGTAGGTGTTCTAACAACATCTGGCACCAGTACTGCCCACCTGGGGACCCCATCCCATTTCTCCAACCCTATTATATAGTGGGGGAAACTGAGATCCAAAGTCATGTTCATTCATTCAAAAAATATGAGTATCCTGTTATGTGCCAAGCTCTGTGCTGGGTGTTGAGGATACAAGACAGGCCTAGTATATGTCATAAACACACATGTTATAAATTGTACTGATATAAAAGATATGTAGCACAAAAATTACAAATAAAATATACAGTACTCTTTATTATAAACCCTGTATAGCTGATTGTTTCTCACAGAGTGCTTTTTGTTTTTTGTTTATGTTTTTGGGATTTTTGTTTTTTGGCCAAAATCTTGTATTTGTAGCCTACCTGTGGTGCTTTAACCACAACATGGCAAATGGAATTGCATCCCATCTGCTTGTATGAGTTTCCTGTGGCTGCTGTAACAAATTACCACAAATAACAGAAATTTATTTTCTTAATAGTTCTGGTGGTCAGAACTCCAAAATGGCTATTACTGGGCTGAAATCACAGCACTGGCAGGGCCATTGCAACTCCTGGAGACTGTGGTGCTTACCTCCAACAGCGCCTGGACTTGTGGCTACATGGCCTTCTCTCCTATGTTTACTAAATTTCCCTTTGCCTCCCTCACTAGGACACTTGTATGATTGGATTTAGGGCCAGCTGGATAATCTCCCATGTTAAAATCTTTAATCACATCTACAAGATAAAGTGTAAAATGTGAAAAAATTTATAAATTCTAGGGATTAGGACCTGATACCTTTGGGGGCCACTGTTTAGCCTACTACACTACTCTTTTACCAGTAAATTGTCATTAAATCTGATACATGACCTAATGATTTCTCATTGTTGAACAAGTTGTTAATTGGATTGAAATTTCTCCAGCCTCAGGACTACTTTCAAATTTTATCTGCATCATTATTTTCTCTCTCTGTTTCTTAACACATTGTTGACTGGCAATTTTATACAAAAATGAATGCAATTGCAAAGATGGGTTAACTCGTGTAGCGAACTACATCCATCTGTTCATTAAGTCTAGACCTGTGCTGTCCAATACAGCAGCCACTGGACAATTTGGCTTTTGGACACCTGAAGATGTGGCTAGTTTGAATTGAGATGTGCTCCAAGTGTAAAATACCAGAATTTGAAGAGTTAGTATGAAAATATAATGTAAAGTATATCATTGGTTACTTTATATTAATTACGTATTGAAGTAATATTTTGGAAGTACTGCATTAAATAAAATATGCTATTTAAGTTAATTTTACCTGTCCTGTTAACTGTTTTAAGTCTGGCTACTCAAGAGTTAGAATTATGTGCGTGGCTTATATTATATTTCTATTGGATGGCACTGGTCTAGAAAATCAACAGTAGAACCTGATTTGTGTAATACTCCCATCACAGCTGATTTCAGGCTACTAGTACAGTATCACTGAGTGTGGAGTGGCAAAGAGGTGTGCGGAAGCACTATTTATATGGTGTTTCCACCACATAGACACAACATGTAATTAAAAGAGCTCAATGGTGAAATACAATAAAATAGGAAGTGCTTAGTTTTAAACATTACCTTCCCCTTTTTTAATTTTAATACTTTGTTTATTATTTCTAGAGAGAGGGGATGGGAGAGAGGCAGAGGGAGTGAGATATCAATGTATGGTTGTCTTTCACATGCCTCCAGCTACAGCCTGGCTGGAGACCTGGCTGAGAATAGAACCAGCGACTTTGGGGTTCACAGGCCAGCACCTTATCCACTATGTCGCCCATCAAGGCCACCTTTGTTTTTAATTTAAATTTCATATAGATTATTTTTTAATAATGACTTTGTTTTAACAACTGACTTGCAAAAATTCTTAATTTTGACAGCTCTCTTGGAGTCATTATTGGAAATTACGGGGATTGCAGTCCTCCACTTAGGTTCCTGGGTGTTCATTGGTGCAGTGCTCCCCTATGCCCACAGTGGGGCATCAGAGTCCAGGTATTGTTGCTTCAGAGAGGCCAAACTGAGGCCCCAGAGGCAAGAATTTTAGGATCCCTCCTACTGCCTTGCTTGGTCAGGGCCCCCTATGTTAGTGAGAATGCAAAGGGGCCACAGTTCCCTGGGGCATTCTCCCCTATGACATTTTTTTTTTCTTTTTTAAGTTTTTATTTATTTTTGGAAAAAGAAAGGGAGAAACATATCCTTGTGTCAGAGATACATCAACTGGTTGCTCCTCAAGTGCCCCCAACTGGGGACCTGGACCGTAACCCAGGCATGTGCCCTGACTGGGAATCAAACCTGCAGCCTTTCAGTTTGCAGGTTGGTGCTCAATCCCCTGAGGCACACCAGCCATGGCTCCCCCATGAACTTTTGCACATGACAGTGCCCTCTGGCTTAGGACACACCTGCTGGAGTCACCTCTGTCTTTCACCCAGTCAGTCTCTTCGGGACTGCATCTGGGCTCCCCAGACCACTGGCTTCATCAGCACAGCCCGGAGTGTGCTGTGTGGTCCCAGTACTTGCTCTCCAGGGTGAGAGAGTGGGAGACTAGGAGCTACCTCAGGCCTTCTGCTGGACTCTCATTGTGAGTGAGGCCCTTTACAAATAGTCTCATTTAATTTTAACCACAACTTGTAATACCTTATGTTGGGGCCTGGGCTCATGACTCTACCATGTACTAGGTGTGACTTTGGGCAAATTACTTAACCTCTCTGGCTTTGGTTGCTTCCTTTGTAAAATAGGTGTAGGATGAAAGGAATGGCTGTGGTGCCTGGCATAGACTAAGTGTTCAGTGTTGTTAAATGGTAGCAGTTATTACCCCCGATTTTTCAGATAAGTAAACTAAGGCCAGGACAGATAAAGTGATAAAAGCAGGAACTTGGGGCCACAGAGAGGAATGAAGCACAGAACTCCCAACTTCTAGTGAGGCCTATGACAATAGCCACCTGTTTAGCCCCTGGAGCCTGAAACTCCCTGCAAGGAGCAGGTACACCTGAATCCCAAAGTTCTGTGGGCCAGCAAGAGCCAAGGAAAGCACACCACAGCATCCTCAGCAAGTGTCAAGGCTGAGACCCCTACACCCAGAGAAGGCACAGTGGGCTGGAGGTCCAGTGACTCATGCTATTATCCTCCATGTAACCTTGGGCAGGTCACTTCTTTCTGAACCTCAGTTTCCTTTCCTATAGGATGAGAACAGGATGGGTTTGCCCAACACTACCCTTGTTTGGCTTTTCTTTCATTGATGCCCAATACAATATGCACCCTTTGTTGACTGAGGGCCCTAGATCCACTGCCACCTTCCCTACCTGAGCCCTAAAGAGCACCTTAGAGCCAGCTTCATTCAGCATACCATACAGGATGAGGGGCTCACCCCTTCCCCCCTGGCTCAGGCTCCCCAGGGATCTCCCAATCAGTCCCCACACCCTGTTTGCTTTTTCCCTCATCTTCCAACCCAGGCCCCACTTCCCTCACCTCCAGGCTTGACTCCATTCCAGGAATCTTCCACCTGCCAGGCCCCTGGAGGAGCCACCAAGCAGAAATTGCTTATGTGGTTTGGGCACAGAGGAGGGCTGTGGCCTCAGCTGGCACCTGGGCCAGCTTCTGGGAGGCAGGACCCTCTCCCCTCCGCCAGGCTCTCCTGATTCTCCTTGCACTCCTTGTTACCCTGGTGTGGGACTTTCCCCTTGTCACCCCTTCTCCCCACCTTCCCTCTGCAGGTGACCTCAGGCAAGTCATTTCTCTACCCTTAGCTCCCATTTCCTGTCTGTAAAGTGAGATTGTCCTCCTGTCTACCTCCAGGACTGTAGCAAGCATTCATTCAAAGAGAGAAATCTCAGGATACCCTCAATGCATACCAGCCTGCCTCGGACATCCCTACGTACCCACCTGCCCCCTCCCCCAACTCATCAACCACGACCTCCTGTGGATTTGACTCCTAAATAGCATAGATTACTGTTTTATTTTTATAATGAAATATTTCAAACACACTAAAAAATACTTAAAATAAGCTACAAAAGCACCCGCCACCTATACATGATAACATTTTGTCATATTTGCTTCAGGTCTTTTTGTGTTGAGTACCTACTCTGTGCCAGGCACTGTTCTATGCATTGGGGACATAGCAATGAACAGCATTAAAAACCTAGCTGTCAGGGAGCACATTCTCAAGCTGGGAAGACAAGTAATATACACATAAGAAGTCAGGTAGGTGGTGGGTGAAAAGTAGTAGAAAGAACCAAGCAAGGGAGGGCACCCAGAATGGGGGAAATAGGGCAGGGAGGCCTTCTGGAGCCAAGTGTCATTTAAGTTATGACCAAAAGGAAGTGAGGGATTTGGCTAAGTGAACCCAAGTGTTCCAGGCAGGAAAGAGCAAGTGCAAAGGTCCCGAGGCAGAAGCTTGTTTGAAACACCTGAAGAATGCCAGCATGTCCTAGCATGAGAGTCTCAAAAATAGCTGGCTTACTTGGTACAGACTGTGCCCAGGTCTGTGCTCAACTCCTGTTTTGAATCACCTAATTTAGTCCTCCCAACATTTTTCAGATAAGGAAACTGAGGACCACGGTGGACAAGCGGCTTACCTGGGGTGAGCTAGCAAGGGGATAGCTTAGGATTTGAAGCCAGACCTGGTTCCCACCCCAGAGGTGGGTTAGGGTCCTGGGGTGACCTAGGAGAAAGAGGGGGAAAGGAGAGACCACCTCACCCGGGAAATGCCCAGAAGGCAACAGGTCCATGTTGGCCTGAGGTTGACCCGAGTTGAAGGAGGGAGCAGCTTTCTTCTCAGTGCTGCTGACTCAGGCAGCCTTCCCCTCCATCTCCTAGGGTAGGTGTTGGGGCACCTAAGGTAACTGACGTCCGTTCACACCCTGGCTTGGACTCCCCTGAGTCTCTAATTCCTACTACAAGCAATGAGTAGACTTAGCCTGGAAGCCTGGCCTTGTTGCCTTGGGCTACCGTGCTAATCAAAGCCAGGGCTGCTCCAGGTTAAGGGAGAGGGGACAGTCCTTAGTACCCCAGACCCTCCAGCCTGGGAGATGATCCCCTCCCCAGTGCCACCCCTGAATCCTGCCTGGCTGTGTGTATTGACTGGGCCCATCTGCCCAGGTCTCAGTTTACACATTTGTACCCTAGTATATCAGTTTAACCTCCATCAACCTGGCTGTATGGGGACAAGTTGCTTCTCAGAGTCATCTGGGAAAGGCCTGACTTAAAATCTGGATTCTGGAGTCTTACTCTATAGGCATTCACAGGTGGTGGATATAGAGTCTTACTATTAACAAGCATGGGGGCAGTTCTGACACTTCAAGAACCCCTACTTGCCAGCAGACCCTTCTCTATCTATCCCCCAACCCTCTCTACCTGTTTCAGCCCAGCTTGAATTGGCCTCCACCCTCCAGGACACCTGCCCTGGATCATATGCTTCTGCTGGGCTCCCATGAGTTCTCCCATTACAGCAACTCATGATGGTTGTGGTTTCTACTCAGCAGTCCCACCCCCTAGATTGTGATCTGAGTGGGAGTGCTTACTGTCTGCTAAGTCTCATCTCAAAGAATGGAGACTGAGGAAGGGCAGGGACTTGGCCAGGGTGACAGAGAAGAGATCAAGTAACAATTAGTAAGAACTCTAATAACAGCTAACACTCACATGGCTGGTCCTGTCTGCCCAGCACAATCTAAGAGCTTCCCAAGTACTAATTCATTTCATCCTCACAACAACCCTTTGAAGTAAGTACTAGTATTATCTACATTTTTACAACTTCTAAATAATGAAGTTGGGATACGAATTAACAAAGTCCTAACACTTCCTAGTGTGGGGTCCTCATTCTGTGGAAGAAGCATCTGGGGCTCAGGTCTTGTCCGTGGATGGCAGGGCAGAGACCAGAACCCAGGCCTGAGCTACCTGTGTTGAGTGTGGGATGGACAGCAGCCCACAGGGTCTAAACTTCTCTCAGTCCAACCAGCTCTGCCCACAACTCAAGTTGCAGGCCCTCTTGTCTTTACCCACCTGTCTTACACCCTCACCTGTAAAACTGGGATAAGATCGTTGTTGCCTCCCTCACAGAACTGTTGAGAGTATTAAATCAGTTGAAATTAGGAAAGTACTTTTGAATAGTGCCTGCCACACATCAGGCACTCAAGCTTTGTTGTGCTTAATATTTTCCGTTTTCTCACCATCCTGCGTCCTGACCCATCCCTCTTCCAAATCCAGTCTCAACGTTAGGGAAGCACTGAACAGTGCAGGCATGGATGGAGAGGGGCGCCCCGCCCCTACTGCTTGGCAGCTGCCTCTGTGATCAGAAGTCAGGCTGTCTCCTTTGACACAACTTGTGAGGTTGGGGCCTCCTGTCCCCACTTAAGCTTCGTGAACCTGAGGCAATATAAAAAGGTTCAGCCTTGAGGTCATTGTCCAAATGAGAAAAGGCCTGGGAGGCAGGTGGGGATAACTCCATTGTCCCCCAGAGTGGAGGCGGGGCACAGCTGTGTTTATACACTGTTCCCTGTGCAGGGGAAGCCCTTTCCCACCTTGGAAAAGCCCAAATTCAATCTTAGAACCTTCCCAATTATCCCCACCTGAGGAAGCGCCTCTCTGCTGGGCCTGTTCCTTTTTGGCTAATGGCATCTCTTGTACTGTCACATAGAACCTTTTGCGTCCGATCTTGAGGGATATGTAGGCGTTCCCCAAGGGTCACAGCTGTGTGCCAAGGGCCTTCCTAATTCATTTCATCTTGACCACACAACCAGAACAAAAAGCATGTCAGTGAGAGGTGTTCCGGCATACCGGAAGACCGGGAAACTATTAAACGTTGGGCCAGTGGCATGGCTGGGGAAATGGAGGGACCAGGGAGTTGCACCAGTCAGAACTCTTCTGGCTTTCGGGATAGAGCAGCTTCAATAGTTGAATATGCACGTTGCTCCCTCTAGAAAGAGGAAAGAGGCGTCCTCCAGGTTCAGCAGCGTGCTCCAGTCCCTCCCAAAACTCGCCCCTGCCGCCTACACTGGAACCTTGGCTCTTGGACTACAAGTCCCGGCAGGTATCGCGCCGTAGCGCAAGCTCTGCGGGTGTCCCTTGGCGAGCCTGGAGGAGCGTCGGGGCCCTGTTTTCCCTCACTGCCAGGCCCGCAGGGGCGGGGCGGGCGGCATACGTGCGTGTCCATTGGTCGAGTGGTGCGTCAGTCGTGCTCTGTGCCCACCCCCGTGAGGGCTCCGCCCCACGCGCCCGCGCCCCGGCAGCCTGGCGCACCTCCTGGCGCCCAGCCTGCGCTTCAGGAACAGCGGGGCGGTGCGGTGCATCCTGTGCAGCAGCGGGGGCGGCAGCCGGGGCGGCGGCGGCGGCGGCGGCAGCGGGCGCGGCGCTGGCAATTGAACCCAAGATGATGAAGTTTCGGTTCCGGCGGCAGGGCGCTGACCCACAACGCGAGAAGCTCAAGCAGGAGCTCTTCGCCTTCAACAAGGTGCGGCGATGGGGGCCTGGGCTGGGCGGGAGGGTGCGGGCCGGAGCTGGGGGCCCGGGGACCCGGGGACCTGGGGACGGGGGACCGGAGCTACGTAAGGCCGGGGCTGGGGGTGGAGCGCGGCGCTGGGTCCGGGCGCTCCTCGAGGGGGCCCCACCTCGCCTTGCTCCGGGTGTCTCTGGGTCTCGCTTACTTTCCGGGTCTGCTTTTCCGACTCTGTGGGCCTTCCTGGCCCTGTCTCTGCAGGTCTCTGTGTCTCTGCATTTCTGCGTTTCTCTGGATCTCTGCCCCTCTCTGTCACTGTGACCGCCTCCCTATCTCAGTCTTTGCCCGTGTGTCTGGGGAGGGGTTCTGTTTGCCTCTGTGCCTGTGTATCTCTGCATTTCTCCTTTCTGTTTCCCATCATCTCTCGGCCTCTTTATTTCTCTTTCTGTCTCTGCATCTCTAAGTCTCCGTTTTATACGTCTCTGTGTCAGTCTCTCAAATTCTCACTTTGTTTCTCTCACTCTTTTTATCTCTTCTTGGGGCAGCCCGCGGCTGGGGTTTGTTTTGCTTTCGCACCCAGGTCAGGCAAGAGGTGTGGGGAGAGGTGGTAGATGTTGAGGGATGGGGCTGGGAAACCCCTTCCTGTCCTCTCCTCCCTCCCCCAGGGCTTTAGACTGCCTTTCTCTGCTCTACCCTGCGGGGTCTCTAGGCTGTGTACTCAACTGCACATCAAATTGTGGGGCCTCAGTTACCCTCAAAAAGAGAGTTACTTTTCTCTCTGCTGTGAACCCTGGCTTCCTGTGTCACTTTGGCCGTGCAGCCTAGACAGAGATGGGGCGGGCGGGGGGGCGGGGGCTGCCCCTGCCCCTGCCCCTCCTTTCTTTCCCTGGTTAGGACTAGAACAGCCCTGGGAAACAGCTGCCTTCAGCCCTGGCCCTCCCTCTGCTGTGCGGTAGTAGCTGGAGCCCCCAGCATGCCCCTGGCTGAGTCCTCTTGGGGTGTCACTTGTAGCCTCAGAGACCTCTGATTGCATGGTGGGTGGGTGTATTATGTCCTGGATCTGGGTTGGTCCCTCTGCCACACAGGGGAGGAAACAGAGGTTCAGACAGGGGCCATGACTTGCCTTAAGTCACAGCAGAGATGGGGCCCTTTGTCCTTGCTTTTTCATGTTGGTAGGGATTTGATTTGAGTTTTGAGGGACCACTGTGGTCCAAGAGGAGACTTGCACAGGAGGCAGCTCTGGGATGACTGGGCCTGGAGTGTAAAGCACCAGGACAGTTCTTGGGGCAAACAGGATTTTCAGGGTGGTAGCCGGGTGCTGCCAGGACTGTCAGTCTCAGTTGCTAAGAGCCTGCCAGAAGCCTGCAGGGCCTAGATGGAAGGGGCTTCCTGATGGCCCCCTACCTGTGCTTGTGGCTAAGAGGCTGAGCCCCTATGAGACTGGAGAAGGCTGGTGGGGGTGGGCACTGGGTTACAGCACCACTTTCTCAACCAGAGAGTTGGGGTGTAAAGTGGGGACCTGCAACAGATGATGAGGAGGATCTGCGGCTCACCTCCCCCTGGCTGGCCCTAGTGTGAGGTCCCATTCTGAATGGGCAACAGTGGTGGGGGGAGATGGTCTAGGGCAAGTGTCTTGCTCAGAGGGGGTGGTAGGAGATCACTAGAGACTAGACCCCAAAATAATATGAAAGAGAAAGAGAGAGAAAGATGCCAGGCTTCTTAGTAGGGGTGGAGAGTAGGTCAGGGGCAGACACCAACTTTGAACTGAGTCTTGAATCCACATCCCATCCCTGCCTGCAAGTGGCCTGTGGGATACCCACTCAGAATTTGTGTCAGCAAATTCTGAGCTCCTACTGTGAGTTCTAGGTGCTTGGAACACTGCAGTGACCAACAGGGACAAACATCACTTTGGGCTGATGTCCTAGTTGGGGAGAAAGTGAAAAGCCAAAA
Source organism: Noctilio leporinus (assembly GCA_004026585.1). Taxonomy (NCBI): domain Eukaryota; kingdom Metazoa; phylum Chordata; class Mammalia; order Chiroptera; family Noctilionidae; genus Noctilio; species Noctilio leporinus. Next base: position 109,611 of record PVIW01001618.1, on the reverse strand, counting down.
CAAAAGAGTAAAATATGCAGCAGTTTGGGTGATGGCCAGTGCTGTGGACAACATTAGGTAGAGTGAGGCCCTGGAGCAGGTGGGCAGGAAGGGCTACTCTAGTTAGTTCGTGTTAGGGGTCCTCAGAAGGGTTGAGTCCTGAACTGACTGAGTGGTGGGCAGAAGTCTGCCTGAGAGGGCTGGTGAAGTACCTTCCTGGTAGAGGGATAGCAAATGCAAAGTCCCTGAGGCAGGAACCTGCCTGTAAATTGGAGATCAAAAGGACACTGGGCCTGGAGTCAAATGAGCTGTGGAGGGAGTAGGAGGAGGCCAGAGGCCAGATGTGAGCACTTGGCTTTGACTCAGAGTTAGCTGGGAGCCTCAGGGAATGAGGGAGGTTCCTGAGCCGAGGAGGGGACTGGCCAGACACTTTAGGACCAGCATAGGCATGGCAGTGCTGGTGGGAAAGGGAAACTGTCTCCAGCCCTCAGCTTAATGGGCAACTGTGCCTTCAAGTGGGTACTACCCCCAGTGCCCAGATGGGAGACTGAGGCTTGAAAAGTGTGACTCTCCTCAGGCCAGGCCAGCTGTCCAGAGGGCTCAGTCCCTGTCTGCATGGGCTGAGGAAGGAGAGAAGCTGGGTGACAGGATTGGGGAATCAGAGTTTCTTACAAAGTGTGTGTCTTGCTGAGTCAGTGGTCAGGAGAAACCTGTAGTGCACTGAGGGTACAGCACAGTGGTGTTGTGGATGTGGGGGCATAGGCTTCCCAGGGAGGGGCCTCCCAGCTAGGTGCCTCCCAGCTAGGCCTTGTGGGTATGAGTATGAACTCTTTGGGTGAGTGGGCAACAGGGAAAAGCACAAGCTGGGCTGGGAGGGCCTGGAGCAGTCTGCCAGCAGCCATTCCATTAATACCACCAATGCATAGACCCCTTACCACAGGTAGGGGGTGGGAATCATGTTGCTCAATTTCCACCGGGGGAACCCAAGTCAGGAACTGGGCATGAAGCTCCTCTGGCCCTCTATCTCCCTGTTTGACTATGGGTTGGGGAGAGTGTGCCCTTCGAGGGGAGGTGGAGTCAAGAGCCTCAGTGTAGATGACCTTGGGGTATTGGCCTCTGACTTCCACCTGGGGGCCTGTGTTTGGGGAATGCCATGAACATCATAGGGGACCCCAGACAGCATGGCACCTCACCAAGCTTTAGTCTACCTCTAGGAATGGAGTAAGAGCCCCACTGGGGCAGGTGATGTCCACTTCTGAACCTTGTTCTTTGTGTTTGTGTCAGAGCTCTGCACACAGTGGGGCAAACATGGGAGAAGGACCGGGGCTTGGCCTGGTCTGGGCCTCTGGAGGGCCCAGGGGCTCAGACCCTTTTGTACCAACTGGAGGCGTGATTGCCCGTTTCACAGTTGAGGACACAGGTATAGAGCACGTGTGGAGTGTTAATGTACAGTAGCAGCAGAGCCTAAGGCTGCCTTGGGGTGGACCTCAGGGTGGGCCAGGGGCAGCTGTTCCTATGTGAGTGTCCTCCCCCCTCCCGCAGACCGTGGAACATGGCTTCCCCAACCAACCCAGCGCCCTGGCCTTTGATCCTGAGCTTCGCATCATGGCCATTGGCACCAGGTCTGGGGCCGTCAAGATGTATCCTTTGCAGGATGCAGCCTTTGGGGTTGTGAGGACCACCTGCTTGTAGCTCCCTGTGTGTTGGGCTCCTTGGGCAGGGCCTAGCCTATTAAGCCATGTAAGGTATCTGGATCCTGGTGGAAGCTGGTGCTGCTGCTTCCCTAAGATACCTCCTCACAGAGATAAGGGCACAGGGTTCAGCTTAAAGAAGCCACAAGTGTCCCTTGCAGCGCTTTAGGCAGCCAGGGTGTCTGGGCCAGTCTCAGGACCTGTCAAAGTTGATGGGTGTGCCAGGGTCACACAGCGGGCCTTTCCCTGGTGACTGGGCACATGTATGTGTACAAATGTGAGACACATGTGTTCAGCCGAAGGACTCAGGGCAGTGCCAGGCTCTTCATGGTGAGTGCAGCTCAGCCCCCACCTGGATGCTGGTGGCCGCACAATGGGCTGTGTGTGCTGCACAAAGCGGGCATTTTCTCTCTAAGTGCTGGGTGGGGTGGGGCAAACAGACAACTGAATGCCTTCTTGCTTGGCTCGAAGCATCCTACCTCCACCGCCTGCAGTGAAGCCCTCTTCACACTCAGAGAAACTAAGGTACAGAATGTCTGATGGCTGCTTGATGTGGGGTATCCACCTCTACCTCTCCCTGTGTGACCCCCCAGGTCTCAGTATCCTCATCAGGGACATTGGATGGCACAAAAATGAGTAAATGCCTATAAAAGGGAGGGGAGGGAAGGGATGGGCACCTGGACCTGCAGTTGGTGAGCTTTCCTACACTAGGGGGTGTGGCTGGGCTGGCTGGATGCTCCCTCCCCCCACCAACCGCTCACTTCCTGGCTGGAACTTCAGCTTCCAGCTGCCCTCCTGCCCCACTGCCCCACACCTGCATGTTGATGTTGCAGAGTGCCTCATGCCCTGCGTCTGTTAACCCCTTGAGCTGGCCTTCCTGGTATTCTGATCTTTCTTGGGTGCTGGCCCCTCGAGTTTACAAAGAACCTGTTGTACAGACTAGGAGAGCCTCAGAGGAGGCCAGAGCTATCCCCTGGCACCTCCCTCCTTCCCCCAAACCACCCATAGACTGGGAAACTGAGGCTTGAAAAGGCCTTAGACATAGAAACTGCCCCTCCCCCTGTCTCCTTGGCGACTCTGGTTCCTGCTCAGCACTCCTGCCCCCTCTTTTGTCCCTCTTCTGTGTTCTCCCAGCTCCTGTAGGAAATCCCAACTCCAGCTCCAAGCAACAGCTTGGCTCCTGCCTTGTGCCTAGGCAACACTGCTGACCCCTCCCTGGCCCTCCCTTCAGGGGCCCTTAGCTCCAGTCCATTCACTGTAAAACCTAAAGTTGCTGGGACTCGGGTATTGATGCAGGCACTTGAAGCAGGTCACCTAAGCTGTCCAAGCCTCTGTGTGCTGGTTTGTAAAAGGCATAGGCCTTGGCCTCTCCTCTGTCTTGGTAGGGTCTGCTAGGGAAATTGGTTTCCTTTGCTCATGGCTGGAGTTGGGCCTGGAGCTGTGCAAAGAGGCAGACTGGACATTTCTTTGCCTCCGGATTCCCTACCCAGCTCCAGCTTGGCATCTTTGCTTGTGGGAGGTGGCCCCCAGGGCCAGCTCTTGTGCACAGACACATGTGAGGCTGGCATGGAGGGGAGCCCTGGCTGGGTGCCAGACCTGAGTCCAGTGTTCTGAGCATGTTTTATTCTCACTTGCCTTGTGTTAGCCCTATAAGGTAGGAGTCACCGTCCCATTTTATAGATGAAAAAGTGAGGGTCATACCACAGCATGACTTGCAGGAGCTGAGTGGAGCCTGTATTCTGAGCTTGAGGATAACTTGGGGGTGCTGGACAATGCTTCTTGAAGCAGGGGACCCACCTAGACTTTAGAGGGCTCCTGGATAGGCAGACCTGTCTGGGACCCATCAGAATGGTCCTGGAGAAGGAGGAGGCTTGGTCATCTCAGTCTGTATATGCTGCTTTCTGCCCTTGACCTACCCTTAGCTATGGTGCACCTGGTGTAGAATTCACCGGCCTGCACCGAGACATGGCCACAGTCACTCAGATGCACTTCCTGCCTGGCCAGGTAAGCCTCTTCCCCCACTGGCTGGCTTGTGGCGCCCAGTTCCCCCCTCTCAGTCCTACCATCCTAGTCTTGGTCTCTGCTCACCCACCAGGGCCGCCTCCTGACCCTGTTGGATGACAGCAGCCTTCATCTCTGGGAGATTGTCCACCAGAATGGCTGTGCCCACCTGGAGGAAGCACTCAGCTTTCAACTGCCCAGTCGTCTGGGCTTTGATGGTGCCAGGTACTGGTGGACTTGGCCATGGTCCAGCTGCTGTACATGGAGGATCCAGCCTTGCAAATGCATTGTGGGGGGATGGGAAGCTGCTTTAGGGGCTGGGGTTCAGGGTGGTAGGGTATGTTGAGCTTAGGCTGAGTCCCAAAAGGCAGCATTTGGACCTCTTCACTGAAATGTGCTGCATGGACTTGGTGGGTGTTAGAAGGGCAGGTCCAGCTGAGCCTGAGGTGAGCTGGTAGGGTTTGCTACAGATTCGCTGGAACACTAGGAAATGTGGGGTGGGAGAGTGTGTATTGTGACCCCGTCTTCTTGTACCTGATCAGTGGATCTGCACTCCCTGCAATGGTGGAGGTGTCTGGGGCAGGTCTAAGTTGAGCTGACATTAGCAAAGATCCCTGGTGCCTAGTTGGAGGTGGGGTGATAGGCCACAGTAGCACCGTGAAAGGGCAAATTTTAGGGTAAGAAGGGTTCTGCCATGCTTTACTGTGTGAGATGGTGGCAGGATGGTCCAGGGGACAAGAGGGTCCTGGACCTCTGGTGAGAGTGTAAGGGGGCCTTGTTGTCCCTGGCCCTGCTGGTCCTCACTGAGACTAGAGTGGATGAATTCTTCATGCTGCAGAATGCCTGTCCCCAGCTCAGTGAGAGGCTTGCATTTCTCCTGCTGACGGCTGGATGACAGCCCTGTGCTGTTCTAGCCCTGGGGTGGATCATTACCTCTCCTAGCCCCTGCAGGCAAGGATTATCAAGGAGGCACCCAAAGGGCTGGCCTGCTTCCTGAGCAGGTCTCAGGAGGGTTGTGTGTCCTGGGCTTCTTGGGGCCTGGAATGGGCAGAAACCTGGTTCCTGCCTTTCCCTCCTTGTGGGTGGGAGGAGCTTGGGAGTCCATTTCCAAAACTGGGGGAACTTATATTTATCCCTCTCCCTGCTGACATCCTGATGAAAAATTGAGTGAGTTACTAAGATGTCAATAGTGTTGCCTTCCCAGTGAGTGCAGAGGGGCCATGAGCTAACAGCAGCTCATCAGCTCCCTGTGTACCCTCCTCAGCAGGTGGATGGTCCCACAACCTCAACCACCTCCCCTCGTCTCTCATAGTGGCCCGCCCACACTTGCCCACGTCACAGTGGTCCTGCTGGTGGCTGCTAGCAACGTGGCAGCCCTGGGCACTGAGGGTGGCAGCGTCTTCTTCCTGGATGTTTCCACCCTGATGCTGATCGAGGGTCAAACCCTTTGCCCTGATGAGGTTCTGCGAAGGTGAGAGGCAGGCAGACTTCCCACACCAGCTCTGTGCCTGGCAGCACTCCTGCTGGCTCACCTGTTCTCCCTCTGCAGATTGCCAGATGACTACCGGTGTGGGAAGGCGCTGGGTCCTGTGGAGTCCCTGCAGGGACACCTTCGGGACCCCACCAAGATCCTCATTGGCTATAGCCGGGGTTTGCTAGTCATCTGGAATCAGGCTGCACAGTGTGCAGACTGCATCTTCCTGGGAAACCAGGTTTGTGTGGGAGGCCGGTATCCACAGGCTGGGGCCCCCACTTGTGACCACCTTGTTCACGCCTGTCTGCCCTGCCCCACAGCAACTGGAGAGCCTATGCTGGGAGCGCAGTGGCACCACGCTCATCAGCTCACACAGTGATGGCAGCTATGCCATCTGGTCTGCAGACACTGGCAGCTCCCCAGTGATGCAACCAGCAGTAGCCACCATACCCTACGGTGAGTGCTGGACAGTGTGAGGGTAGGACTACCACCTAAGTACAGGTTTGGACAAGTGATCCCAAGCTCAGGCACTTAAGGCTTTCTGGCCTTTGTGAGGGCATCCAAGAGGAGTTATGGAAGGTGGCAGAGCCAAGCCAAATATGCAGAGGTGAGAGCCCCTCCTCCTGGGAGGGTATATGGTTAGGGGCAGTGTGCTTTCTCTTGGGGAGGCAGGAAGTAGCTTTGAAGCAGAAGTGATGTGGGCAAGATGGGAGAAAGGATGAGAAGTTTGACCATCGGCTCTTCTGGTCCTGGCTAAAAATGAGTTTGACACTGTCCCATCCCTCCAGGACCCTTCCCTTGCAAAGCCATCAATAAGATTCTGTGGCGAAGCTGTGAATCTGGGTAGGTGGGAAGCAGAGCCTCAGGTGTGGGTCAGGGGCTGCATTTGACTGGGGGTGGAGGGTGGGTTCTGAGGTGCAGGGATGTCCTGTGATCTCTCCCTGGGGAGGGCAAGTATGCGCTCCAGGCCCAGGTGTCTCACATGGTTCCCCTGCTCCTCTATAGGGGCCACTTTATCATCTTCAGCGGTGGCATGCCCCGTGCCAGCTATGGTGACCGTCATTGTGTGAGTGTGCTCCGGGCTGAGACTCTGGTGACGCTGGACTTCACCTCTCGCATCATTGACTTCTTCACGGTGCATAGCACACGACCCGAGGATGGTGTGTTGCCTTCCCCAGCCCTGTCCTGGGCGTTGCCTGTGGCCATGTTCCTTACCCTGTGCCTATCCCACAGAGTTCGACGAGCCCCAGGCCCTGGCTGTGCTGCTTGAAGAAGAGCTGGTGGTGCTAGACCTACAAGTGCCTGGCTGGCCAGTGGTGCCTGCTCCATACCTGGCCCCACTGCATTCATCAGCCATCACTTGCTCAGCCCACGTTGCCAATGTCCCTGCCAAGCTGTGGGCCCGCATTGTGAGCGCTGGCGAGCAGCAGAGCCCCCAGCCTGCCTCCAGTACCTTGGTGTGTGCCTGTACATCTTGCAGGGTAGCACCTTCAGGAGGGAGGGTGTTCCCTGTGAAGGGCATTGCCTAGGCGCAGGCCTGGAGGTGGGAATGTGACATTTGTACATCAGGGACTCAGAAGCAGTTTGGGTTGGGCACAAACTGAGAGAGGGAAAAGATATTTGTTCTGGCCTTCTACTGACATCTCTGCCTCCCTCTCCCAGAGCTGGCCCATCACCGGTGGCCGGAACCTGGCCCAGGAGCCATCTCAACGAGGGCTGCTACTTACTGGGTAGGGTAGACCTTTAAGTCCCATGGCCAAGCACAGTTGTGACATATATGTGTGCGTGTTTTTGTGAGTGAGTGAGGCCTGGTACAGTCCATGCAGGTACAGGAGAGCTCAGCCTGGAGAGGCAGGTGCTGACCTGCCCAATGACTCAGGCCCAGCCCCTGGTGGGACCTGGTCACCCCCTCCAGTAGGGTGGGTTGGGCTTGTAGCTCCCTGCCCTGTCTGTTGATTTAGAACTGAGCTCCTCCCCACCCAGCCTACCCTGGGACCGGAAAATCAGGGCTGGCCCATGCTGAGCTGCCCAGGGTAGGTGCTGGAGGGCCTGGCCTGGGCCTGGCAGGTGCTAACGTGCCCTATGACTCAGGCCCTGACTTTCTGCCCTGCCCTTGCTGCTTGCTTGTGCTGGGATCTGACTGCCTCCCCTCTGCTGCTTAAAAATGTAACCATGACTTTCAGGGCTGCTGGAGGCTTTCTGTCCAGTACCACAAATTCACACTGCTCATGCTGGGGTTCCTACCTAAGGCTGCACCCCAGATGGCTCCTCCCCGCTTCCTCTTCTTGCTGCTTCCTTATTCCCCAGCTGATCTCTCTGCTCTGTGACTAGCGAACTCCTCATTACCTTTTCTAGATGACTCAGTGGGCACAGGACCCCTAGTCCTTTGTTCTCTGTGTGACCCCCTCTCCCATTTCCTGTTCATTGTACAGGTCATTATTTCCACACCACTCACCGTTTGAAGGGCCCAGGCTCATGTGGCCTGGCATATAGTAGGCACTCAGTAGGTCTTTGTCCTGGTCAGTAGATGGTTTCTATTTGCTATATACAGCAGGATGTTGGTTGGTGTTTGGCTTGAGCAGTAGGTGTTCAGTGAGTGGTTGCTGAGTATATGGAATGTGCAGGGACCCTATGTGGGCCTGATATCTCCCCCTGTAGCCATGAGGATGGCACCGTGCGGTTCTGGGATGCCTCTGGTGTGGCGCTGCGGCCACTCTACAAGCTGAGCACAGCTGGCCTCTTCCAGACCGACTGGGAGCATGCTGATGGTGTGGCCCAGACTGCTGAGGATGACTGGCCACCCTTCCGCAAGGTGGGCCCCGACCCCGACCCCAAGGAGCCCGATCCTGGCTCTGCCCTGGGTCATCATTCCATCCCACTCCCCAGGTGGGCTGCTTTGACCCCTACAGTGATGATCCCCGGCTTGGGGTGCAGAAGGTGGCACTCTGCAAGTACACAGCCCAGATGATAGTGGCTGGCACTGCAGGCCAGGTAAGCCTGGGATGTTCACAGGGTTGGGGGTTTTGGAGGGATCTTTGGAAAAGGTGGGACTGAACTGGAGGGTCTGGTGAAATGGTAGGGCCTGGCATGGACAAAAGCCCAGAGGTGAGAATTGGGGTCCCAGGTTCAACTGGCTGGAGTGAGTCCAGCCAAGGAGGTGAGCCTGTTGGAGCCTTAAGTCCAAGTTCCAATTGTAGAGAACCATGGAGGGTTAGAGTCAGGGCTGGAGTGCAGGTGCTATATGAGCCCTGGGAGGGCAAGGATCAGCAGGTCAGGATCCGTGCTATTTCTCTAGCATCATAGAGAATACAGAAGCTGCTCAGTATGTGCTTATTTTAAAGGGGAGACAGGTGATGGGCTACTTGGCTCCAGCAGGGCAAGGACCAGTGGGTGTTGGTCACTACTGTGTTCCTCAGTATAGGCCCTGATATACAGCAGGCATTCAGTAAGTGCTTATTTAGTGGATAAACTGGAGATAATTCTGGGACTTCCCAGGGAGTGGCTTTGCAGGCTCAGGTGGGACATAGGTGGCTCCATCCTCTGTGCTGACCCTCCCTTGCCCTGGCTGTGGGTTCAGGTGCTAGTGTTCGAGCTCAGCGATGTGCCATCAGAGCAGGCAGTCAATGTGGCCAGTGTGGACCTCCTGCAGGACCGAGAGGGCTTCACATGGAAGGGCCATGAGCGGCTGAGCCCACGCACAGGGCCCCTGCCCTGGCCTGCTGGTTTCCAGCCTCGAGTGCTTGTTCAGTGCCTGCCACCTGCTGCCATCACTGCTGTCACACTGCACACAGAGTGGAGCCTCGTGGCCTTTGGCACCAGTCATGGCTTTGGCCTCTTTGACTACCAGCGCAAGAGTCCTGTGCTTGCCAGGTACGAGTTGGGTGGGCCAGCTGGAGCCAGGTGAGGTGAGACTGGCACCTCCATCTAGCCCCAGGCTCCTGTGGGACTTCTGGTGCCCACTCCACCAGGGCCTCCATGTTCCCTGAGAGACCGAGTGTGGTGACTTTTGGCAGCTTTGGTCTTATGGGCAGTGCTGCTGGTAGAACTCAAAGCCCATCAGCTCCTAGCATGGCAGGGCAGCAGAGAGGGACTGGGCTTGGACTTTTGACCCAGCACCCTTAATGCCCCTGGGCCAGCAGGAGCATGGTGGCTACTCCAGGGGGCTTCTGAGTACAGCCGGTGCCTGTCTGCCCCCAGGTGTACTCTTCATCCCAATGACTCCCTGGCCATGGAGGGGCCACTCTCCAGGGTGAAGTCACTCAAGAAGTCACTTCGCCAATCATTTCGACGCATCCGCAAGAGCCGAGTCTCAGGCAGGAAGAGGGCTACTAATACCAACAGCAAGGTGAGCTGGGGCCGGTTGCCAGGTGGCACCTCCCCAGGCAGGAGTGGAACCAGGCCTGGGCCCTAACCAGGAGCCCTGTGTCTGCTCACCTTTTATTGCCTATCCCTCAGCATCCCCAGCCCCTGGATGATCAGGATGAGCTGGGAAAGGTGATGGGGTGCTAGGACCTAGACCTAGCTGGTAGCACAGTGGTTAAGGCGCCGGCCTGTGAACCCAAAGGTCGAAGGTTCGATTCCCCAGCCAGGGCACGTAACCAGGTTGCAAACCAGGTCACCAGTCAGGTCTGTGGCTGGAGGCAGGTGAAACGCAACCATACATTGATTCTCTCCCTCTCTGCCTCTCTCCCTTCCTCTCTTTCTAAAAATAATGAAATAAAATCTTTAAAAAAAAAGAGTGTCCTAGAGCCCTGTGCTTTTCCAGTTGCAGGAGGCCAATACACAGCTGGCCGAGCAGGCCTGCCCCCATGACATGGAAATGACCCCAGTGCAGCGCCGCATCGAGCCCCGTTCTGCTGATGACTCCCTCTCAGGCGTGGTACGCTGCCTCTACTTCGCTGACACATTTCTCCGAGATGGTGAGCCCTGGAAGGGACGGGTTGGAGAAATGGGCCTCAGTTGGCCATCCAGGAAATGGGTAGTGGTTGGGAGGGGTGGGACAGCATCTTTCAGGGGTTGGGAAGCATTACTTGGTACCTCTGCTGTGCCAGGCTGCTTTGGCAACAGGGTACCTAGCCACCGACACAGTTCCCTGCAGCTTCTGATGATGCAGGGCTGGTGCCAGCAGGACCTCTAAGACCTGAGAGCTCAAGAGTTGGGGAGGAGAGTGTGGGGTCCACCTGTGCCAAGGTGGGTGCATGTTGGGAGGCTATCTGCACAGTCTGTCCACAGTGAAGGCAAGGGCGTTGGGAGGTGCTGCTGCTGTCTCCCTTGTTAAGGAGCTGGCTTTGATCCCAAGTGGTCAGGTTTATGGAGTAATTCATGGATTGATTTTTAACTTGGAGACTCTTGACCATACACAAAAATATAGAGTAGTTGCACCCATACCGTAGCTGGTGCCACTATGACCACGCACTGTTGTTTACCTTGTGGAGTATTTTAACGGCAAACGCAGTGCAAGTCCTGCAGTGTTTGACAGCTGTGACCTATAGCCAGGGTGCCTATGTTGCACTCAGTGGAGCTGACACTGCTCCCGAAGTTGCTGAGCACACTTGATCTACACGAGGCTCTCTCCATTAATCTGGGTCAGCATCCAGTTAGCCCTCATGTGGCATTTCACTGATGTGTCTTTTAGTCTCTGAGTCTGAGGGAGGACCCCCCCATCCTTATGGTATTCTTTGGTGAGTGTCTTTTATCCAGTGGGTTTTCCCACTGTTTGGACGTGGCAGCCCTGGGAGTTTGTACCTTATTCCATGCTGCCCAATCCCCATGACAAGGCTCATGGGGCTCAGTTGCCAGATGGCTAGGCATTGGGGTGTCAGCTGTGTGAGTTGCTCATTAACTTGTTACTGGAGTTTGGCTACCCTTGAAGGGTATTGCTGAGATCATGCGTTCACCCAGGGAACACAGCCATGACTTCTCAGGCCCACCTTTATATCTGGGTTTTAGCTCTGATTCACCGCTAAAGGGCCTTCTCCAGGGGTTTAGCACACATAGGGAGGCAGGGGAGATGGCTTAGTTCATTTCAGCTCAGGCCTGGGACTCCATATTTGACTGCGGCATGGAGGACACACTGAAAGGAGTGAGGGTGAAGCAGGGGGTGCAGTCAGGATCCTGATGCACCTTTGGGGTGGCTATTCCAAGTGTTGACAGGGCTTGTGATGGGACATGGGGGATGGGAGAGTTGGGGCTTTGGGATGGGGCTGGTGGTGCAGGGGATGGGGCTGGAGAGATCAGGGTCCAGTCAGTGCGACCTTAACATCCCGTGGAGAGGCCATTCCTGTCTTTAAGGAGAGTCGCAGCTGCAGCTCTGATTGTGGTCTGCAGTACAGAGAAGGTGCCTAAAGCCATAAGGTTGGCTGAGGTCTCCACAGAGAAGTGGGGCAGGAGAGAACCAGTCCTAGGTCTCTTGAGTATCAGGAGAGGAGGGAAGAAACCGGTAATGTATGGGCAGGCACCTGCCTCACTAACCTGTTGCCCTACAGCAGCCCACCATGGACCCACCATGTGGGCAGGCACCAACTCGGGCTCTGTGTTTGCCTACGCACTGGAGGTGCCAGCAGCAGTGGCAGGCAGTGAGAAGCGGCCCGAGCAGGTGGTGGAGGCTGTGCTGGGCAAGGAGGTGCAGCTGATGCATCGTGCGCCTGTGGTGGCCATTGCTGTATTGGATGGGCGTGGCCGCCCACTGCCTGAGCCCTACGAGGCCTCGCAGGACCTGGCACAGGCACCAGACATGCAGGGTGGCCACGCAGTCCTCATCGCCTCTGAGGAGCAGTTCAAGGTGAGCTGCTGTGGAGACCTCCTCTAGACTCCCACCTCCTAGATATCACTGGACCCCCTAGAACTCCTACCCTCTCATACCTGCCAAGACCTCATCCAGCCAGCAGAGGTACCCCTGGAGAACCCCAATGACTCCCTTAGCTTTCTGTGTTCCTGCAGGACCCACCTGCCCCACTGAGTCCCACCAGGACCCCTTGACCACTCTGTAGGGTTCTGTCTGGCAGGAAGTCATGGTTGGGGGAACACCAGTCATCTAACCCTTATAACTCAGTGTGCCTGGTTTTGCCAGGTTCTCATAGGCAGGGCCCTGAGAGGTTTCTGGGAGCAGAGTGAGGCCCAAGTTAAGTTTGAGGATGGCAGCTCAGGGAGGGAGGGAAGGTGGTAGTGTGGCCAGGGGCACAGGCTATGTGGCAGCTGGGCTCCAAGTAGGGGCTGGGGCATGGATAGAACCAGGCTGTTCTCACTGAGCACCTGCTATTGCCAGGTGTTCACACTACCCAAGGTGAGTGCCAAGACCAAGTTCAAGCTGACAGCCCATGAGGGCTGTCGTGTGCGCAAGGTGGCACTAGCTACATTTGCCAGTGTAGCCTGTGAGGATTATGCTGAGACCTGCCTGGCCTGCCTTACCAACCTGGGTGATGTACATGTCTTCTCCGTGCCGGGCCTGAGGCCCCAGGTGCATTATTCCTGTATCCGGAAGGAGGACATCAGTGGCATCGCCTCCTGTGTCTTCACGCGCCATGGCCAGGGTAAGGTGAAGGCTTTCTGGGGCAGGGGATCCAAATGGGTCCAGGAGAATTCCCAGGGAGTGTCAGTAGAAGAGGTGATCCAGGTTGGGGGCACAGCGTCAGCCAGGGTTTGGAAGGGCCACGTACAGGGCTGAGACCAGCTGTGGGGCTATGGTTAGATTCATGTCTCCTAAGCACGCTCTTCCCTCCTTCTCTCCCACCCTACCCAGGTTTTTACCTTATTTCTCCATCGGAGTTTGAACGCTTCTCCCTGAGTGCCCGGAACATCACAGAGCCACTCTGTTCTCTGGATATCAGCTGGCCCCATGATGCTGCCCACACCAGGTACATAGAGTGGGTAGCCCCTGACCCAGAAGGCGTCTGACCAAGGCTGGTGTCACCTCCACCCCCAGATTATGTATGGAGCAAGGGAGGCCCTCCCTGGTGTTGCCCTAATCTGGTCCCAGCTTTCAGGAATGGAAGGACAGGGGTTTGGCCCTTGAGGTCCTAGTCTGTGACCCTATTGGGGCCCTGTCTCTGCAGCTACAGCCTCCAAGAGTCAGCCAAGCTGAGCCAGGCTAATGGGACCCCAGGCATCGTCTTGGCCAGGCAGAGCCATGATGGAAGCCCTAATCTTGTCAGCAACAAGGCAGCCGGTGAGGATTTGGGATAGTGGGACACCATGCCACTTAGATGTTAGAGCAAGCCTCTGCAAGAGGCCGCAGCTGAACCATGGCTGAAGGTTCAGCGGGGAGAAGGGGGGTGCCAGGCACAAGAGGGTAACAGTCTGTTGTTGCTGGGCTGAGTTTGGGAGTTTGGGACTGGGTCCCAGGTGCAGAGGGTGTCCAGAGACCCTAACAAGCCTGATCATTTCCTCCCTGCAGATATACCAGAGCTGCCGGAGGCCGCACTCTCACCTATGTCTATTGACTCCACCACTAGTGCTGACACCACTCTGGACACAGTAGGGGACATCACAGTGGAGGATGTGAAGGATTTCCTGGGGTGAGGTGGGCGGGCAGGATCCACAGCAGGGGCTGACCTAGCTCCCCTGCCCCCTCTACCCACCTGCCCACTCCAGCCAACCTTATATCCAAGCTGGATGTGCAGGACTGAGGAGGGGGCCATATTCCAGACCTTGATCACTGCCCCCTTTCCCCAGCTCTTCAGAAGAATCTGAGAACCTGAAGAACTTGGTGGAAGATGAGGCTCGAACCTGTGCCATTCTGATTAAATGAGGTGCTGCAAGTCTGGAGGATCTGGCTCTACCTGGTTCTCAGCCTCAACCCCTCTCCCTGCTCCCTGGTTTCACACCTGAAATACTAGCAGGCCCCTATGCTGGCAGGTCTGCCTAAGGGAGTCCTGGCTCCTTTCCAGGCATGTCAAGCAGGGGCTTTAGGGGCCCACACAAACCTGATTTCCATAGTTTGGTTTGAAGAACAGAGCCAGCCCATTAGCCCCCAGGTGTCATAGGTGGTATTCGGAACTAGAGGTGTGGCAGCTTGGGGATTGGGCTGGTTTGGCCAGCTCATTTCAGCAGATGAGGTCACTCAGGCACAAGGTTGGGCCCTGCTCAGTGAACCTTGAGTGGGGCCTGGCCTGAGACTGACTGGCCACCACTCCAGTCTCACTGTGGTCCCATGTCCAGATCTGGGGCCCAGCCTATTTGCTACTCAGGGTTCCCACCCACATAGCCAGGCATAGGCAACCCAGCTCTTTCTTGCTGGGGACACTGCTGGCCACAACCTGGCCTCAGTGGGTCAAATATGGTCAATACTCAGACTTGGCCAGCCCTCCTCAAGCTGTTACTGCAGGTGCTTGTCCCAGGTGGGTGGGGCGGGTCTTTTGCCTGCTCTGGAGAGGAGGCTTGAGTGGTGGCATCTGAGTAGCATAGCCCCTTTTGGCTTGTGTGGCCTTCTCTGACCATTTTTTTCCTCTACCAGGAAGGTCAGAACCACGTGGCCACCATCTGCCTTGCTTGGAGCTGGGATCCAGGACCCCTGGCTCTTCCCAGTCCTACACCTAGACCTACACCTGCTCACCTGTGGGCTCCAGTGACACCTGCCCACCATGGCTCCAGGGCGTGGGTTGAGACTGGTCCCTCCTTCAGGCAGTACTCTGGAGGGCAGGTGCCACAGCGGTGGATGGCTGGGGCTGACAGCCCATGCCAACTCCCACTTCACACACCATCTTTCCCCCTTCCTTTTGCAAAAAAAAATATTTTTCTAATGCCTCAACTGGACAGTGCCAGGCTGGACAGTCATTTCTTAAACTATTTTGGTACTTGCTTCTAGGCTAGCATGTTCCCCCCTCAACCTCCCCCAGAATGTACATGAATTGTGTGTGTGTGTGTGTGTGTGTGTGTGTGTGTGTGTGTGTGTGTGCGTGCGCGAGCTCATGTGAGAGAAAGAGAGAAGAGAGACAGAGACACTGACTGGGAACAACCTGGGCACCCAAGACACGTCTGTCAGGTGTGTGTGGGGGGTGTCAGAATGTGTTTTCCCTGTAGATTGTACTTTGGGGGTTTTTCTGTCATTTTGTTAACATTAGCACTGTTTTAATATTAAAAATGCTGATTTTTTTAAATATTGAAAATAAAAGCATTTAATATCTAAAAGCATTTAACATCTTAAAGGGCATCCACATCTGCTTTATCCCTGGGAGGGATGGGGGTATCACTTGTGAGATAACACCAGAGGGAGGCTAATTTCCTAGACCCCATAGGGCACCAGGCAATGTTACCCCCATTGGTGGTACTAGGGCCGTGCTGCTGGGGACTGAGTCACTGGGGGATTCATAGCAGGGGCTGCCACCTGCACATAGCCTCTGCTGGCAGGTGGTGGACAGAGGGAGGTCCTCCCCTAGGGTCCCCACAGGGCAGTGCAGATGGATGGCAGTTGCCCTAGGCCAGGGCCTTGCGGAAGGTGCTCCAGGCATGGAAGCAGCGGGTAAAGGCATGCTGCTCATTACCCTTACGGACCAGGCGTAGGCGGCGAGGACGCTCATGCTCTTTAGCGCGCATGTGCTGGATGTACACCTGGTGAGCAGAATGTGTGTAAGCCGTTGGCCTTCCAGACTGCCAGGGCCAGCCTGAGTCCTCCCTACCACCCAGCTCACCTGGCAGGCCTTCAGACTCAGCTTGATCTCCACCTGGCTTGTCTGGGTCCCCACCCACATATAGACCTGTGGGTATGGCAGGGGAGGTAGTCTCATGGGGGACTCAGGAACTCACCCACCTTCTGGCCTCAGAATTCCCATTTATAAGTGAGTGGGCTCCTCAAATGGGCAGGGTCAGCAGGGGTCTCACCTCTTGACCATTGTCTAACAACATGATGTCATCATCTGCCAGGTCATCTTGGCAAAAGTCAGAACATTTCTCAGTCACTGCGAAGTAACCCTTCTCATTGGAACACCTGGGGTCAAGGGTCAGGGAGAGACTTAAGGGTCAATAGCAGCAGTACCAGGACTCAGGAGGAACCTGGGGCAGAAGTCTGGGCCCAGCCTCACCGGAAGAGTCGGGTGTGCTTCATGTATTCAGCATCATCATCATAAGGCTTCTGTGCACCTATGCCCACCCAGAAGAAGTTCTCAGGCTCTTCACCTTCGTTGATGACCTGTGGATAAAAGGTTGGTCCAGCCCAGGGTTGCTGTCTGCTCTCACCTACCTGGCCACTGTCTGACCTGGTTACCTGCTTGCTGTAGGAGGCATCAAACATGGTGTTCAGTATATCTTCCGCCAGCTTGGCCTCATCAGGATCTGATGCCCGGCCTACCCATGCGTACACGATACCCTGGTTGTCCTCACTCTCAAAGGGAACCTAGACAGTGTGCAGAGGGTTCAGGTCAGGTCCACCTTACAACCCCCAACCCTGACCCCATAGTCCTTGTCCTTCCCATGACCCTACCTTGAGGATGAAGCAGAACTCTGAGTTGAGGAGGCTGGAGTCAGTGTTGATCTGGATGCACCTGGGACAGGTGGGGGCGTGTCAGCAAGGAGTGAGGGTGGCTCACTGACCTCACCTCCCGACCTGCGCCCCTTCCCCAGCCAGGCACCGGGTACAGAGGGCGCTGCCATTGGTGCGAATCTGGTAGAGGCTGGGCTGCAGGGCACCCTGAGCTGCCTTCCGCCTGCCCCTGTGGATGATGAACTTCCTCTTGAAATGGGACAGGAACTTGGGGTTCTCTTGCTGCTGTGTCATGCGTACCACCTAGATATGTGGAAGTGTCAGGAGCAGCTCCCTGGACCACCACTCTGCCCCTTGTGCACCAACCCTTCCCTGGATATGAGTCCCACCCCTACCACACCCTTATCCAGAGGCTTTGGGGGCATGGCACCGAGCCTCAGGGCCTGGTAGGCTCACCTCGAGCTTGCCTGGGAAAAGGCTTTCAAACTTCTTTTGCAGGCTGAAGGTGAAGGTGAGCCAGCCCATGTTAGAGGCTTCCCGGCCCTGCCAGAAGTATACGATACACTGGAAATCCTCCTCAGGTGGTTTCTCCTCCACCTCCGCTGCGGCTTCATTTTCTTTGCCCTCAGCCCTGGCCTTTTCCTCCTCTTTCTCTTCCTTCTTCTCCTCTTCCTCATACTCCACAGGGACCCAGTACCTACAGGCCAGAAGGCAGTGAGCAGGGGCCCCAGAGAGGGCAGGGCCTGGCAAGGGAGGCGCTTGGGGCAGCACCTGCAGAGGAAGACGTAGCAGTCCTGTGTGTAGAAGTGGCCGAATTCCTCCTCAGGCAACCGGGCGAACTTCTTACCCTCGAGCACAAAGCCCTCCATGCCATCCAGATCCTCGTTCCATTCCTCCATGAGCTGCTCGGCCTGTAGGGGACCCCCGCTGGTGGGCTGGAGCTGGCCCACACCCCCTACCTGGGCAGGGACCCACATAGCCTCCTCCCAGGACAGCTGCATCCCAGTCAGGTAGGCCAGGTCCTCCCTGCCCTGCCCACCACCCCTGCCCCACCCTACCTCAGCAAGCGCCATGGGTGGCTGCCTGGGCAGGAAGAGCGCAGTGAGGTCAGCCTTCATCTCATCTTTCTTCTCCGAGTCACGCTTCACCTTCCCAGCAAGTCCGTGGCCCTGCAGTACGGCCTCTGCATTGCGTGTGTAGTCCACTGTCAACACATCATCCCAATTCTTGAACTTGGCCTTGAATACCTGCCAAGGGGGAGAAAACAGGAGTGGGGTCAGAGGGTTAGGGCTGGGGTGAGAGGATGGCAAGGGAGGCTCAGTAGGCTAGGCAGCGCCTGGGTATAGGGATGTGGGGGTAGGAACTAGGAACCAGAAGTGGACGGGGCATGTTACAGAGGGGTGCAAAGGAAGGCTGGAATAAGAGGGGGACATCAGAGGGGCGGGGTCTAGCCCACAGCAGGGAAGTGGTGGGCTTGGTCCACAGGATCTTTGGGAGGAGGCCCTGGGGGGCGTCCTGCAGCGCTGGACCACATTATCTACCTGTGCTTCAGTGCCCTCGAGACTGCGGCTGACCATGGCATGACGTGGCCTGTGCAACATCCCGCATAGCTCCTGGCCTAGCTTGAGGGCGGCAGCACGCACAAGGCGTGGTGACTTCCGGCCGAGCCAAATGAACACGTCAGACCAACAGTCCAAGATGTACACGCAACGCGTGTCCAGGAGGCTCTGCAGCTGTGGAACCAAAGGTGGAGGTCAACCAGTGCTGGACTACCCAGGAAGGATACAGCCTCCTGGCCCCTCCCTGTGCATCTCACCAGCCGCATCCTGGGCATCAGTTCCACCTTGGGAGGCATCTTATGTTCCACTGACAGCTTATAGTTGATCTGAGGCAGCTCCAGGTAGCCCAGGCCCAGACCCACCTAGCAAGAGAAAGGAGAGCTTTGTAGGGGCGGGATCTAGGGACACAAGCCCTACCCACAACAGCCCCTGACTTGGACGCTAGCCCTGGCCTGCTGTGTGCATTCAGACCCACTGCCTTCTCCTCGTGGGGCTTGTTCCCCCTCCTCCACTCCAAGATCATTTTAAGGACATCCTATCAGTGGAAGGACTTTTATTTTTTTTTATTTTTTATTTTTTTAAATTTTATTGTTGTTGTATTACATCCATCCCTTTATGGAAGGACTTTTAAACAGTGCTTTCTCTGCCTGCCCTCTCCAGAACTTAACTATTGTTTCTATTTCTCTAACTTATCCGTTTCCTGCTAACAGCACCCCATGGTTTCGTGTTCACCTACAAAATTAAGGCTAGGTCCAAGATGTACATGCAGTGCGTGTCCAAGAGGCTTTGAAGCTCCGAAACCAAAGGTGGAGCCTCCTTTTCAGGCCCATTTTCCACAAAACACACCTAACACTCCTTACCGCCTGATTCAGAGCCAGCCTCCAGACCTTTGCTCAATCTATTCCCTATCCAGAAGGTGGCACTCTCTCCACATCCAAGCCCACGGTGATGATCCGTAGCCCATCCCCCAACCTGACCACTGGTGAAGTGAGGCCTTGCCCTGCGCTCTGCTCACCTTATACAGCTTGGGCTGGGGTGGCCAGAAGTCATCAGGCACGTGCTTCTTGATTTCAGAAGGCTCACCACCAAGTACCTCCCAGAACTCTGGGGACTCCTGGCCCTGAACCAGCAGCGTGATCTCTGCCTTCCCTTTCCGCTCGTTTTTGTTAATTTTTTCTGCAAAGAGCCTGAAGGCAGGTGCAAACCCCTTAGTAAGACCAAACTCCTTCTTAGGTGACAATTTTTCTTTGTACAAAGCCCTCCTACCATGTCTAAGCAGGGTGTAGTCCTCATACCTGGCCTTGGTAGTGCTACTCAGCGTGGCCTGGGCCCCCCGCCACACGTAGAGGTCCAGCCCTCGGTCTAGCAGGAAAACGAACCTGGGCAAGAAGTGCAGGAGGGGCTATAACAGGTCCAGGCACTGACTGCCTCCAGGCTCCAATGGGGCTAAAGGAATTGCTTATGTCACCTAGCTACATTTAATAAAATTTAACAAAAAGGGCTGCTGGAAGACTTTCTTCTAGAGCCTGTATCTGTCCTTCACTGGTGGGAGAGGGGCAAGTTCAGGGTCAAGTAGCCCACCTCACCTCTTGAGTGCTCACCTGGGGTCCAGAGAGGCTCCTTTGAGTGGTACAGGCTCCAACTTGACATTCTTTTTCCCATACACACGGTACATCCTAGAGGCCAGAGCAATAGTGGCTTGGAAAGGACACCAAGGGACCAATTTATTCCTAACACCTGCCCCCTAGCCCTTCCAAGCTGAATCCAGGCTACTGCCAGCCACCCACACACGCCCCCCTTACCTGGTGATGTAGTGCGTGTCCTCTACAGTGTAGAAGCCACTGGCTGTTCCACCCTCGATGTAGGCGATGTCATTGTCAAACACCTGTGTGTGTATGAGGGCTGTCCTTTATCATTGAGCTAAGACCACCTCCCACCAAACACTACTTTGTGTGCAGGTGCACCAGGTACTACAAACCTGTGGTGAAAAGAGTAAGGTCTGTGTCTAGAAACACAGACACATGAGTGTTAAGATGTACAAATATATGAATGTGTTTATTCCTGTATCAATTTAGACATGGAATGCATGTTTAGATATATGTGTATCAGGGTGCAGTAGCAAGGTTTATGGAGGGCACTCTTGGGTGAACCTGGGTAAAATCTCCTGTGTGGACTCACTTACATGGAACCAGCTGGAAGGAGGGCCAGCACAACTCACCAACCTGCTCACTGGGCTCAGCCCCGCCCTGCCTCCTTGGTACCCAGCTGGTGGCCCCACCCCCTAGCCATGTAGGTTCAAGATCCCCATCTTTCTCTTGGTCTCCAATGACCCAGGTTCCCCTCCTTTGGTGTCATCACACTTTCCTAACTTCACCTGTTTTGCCCCTGCCTTCAGCTTTAAGTCCTAACCTAAAGAACCTTTGGCTTCAGCCCCTTGCCCTGCCCCTCTGAGGCCATCCAGCCCACTGTACCTGCAGGAACTCCTGGCTCTCATCGCCCATCTCTTCCCGCACAGTGCGGCACTCCGCACCCAGGTAGTTGCGCAGGTTCACCGCATGGATGGCAGAGCAAGCCTTCTTGTCGAGGGTGGCCTCTCCACCAATCCAGTAGTAGATCTCCCAGTTCAGGGAGCCGCTGTCATCCAGAAAGGTCTGGAGGCCAGGTCACAGTCCTCTTAGCCCTCACCAGGCAGACCTGGTGACTCACCCCAGAGATGCTGCTCTGATGGGCACAGGCTCCCCAGCTCTAGGATGGGGAGCACCGCCATACCTCTGCCTAGGCCATCTCTCCTGGCCTCCTTTGCAAAGCCTTCCCCTCCCAACTTGCTTCATTCAAGCTGGGGATTCTGAGCTAAGAGAAGATCACTGGGGGTCACGCAGTCCCCAAAAGTGCACCAAACTCTCACCTTGAGTACAATGTAGCAGTCAGCCTCATAGAACTTGCCATGTAAGGCTTCCTCCACCAGCACAGGCACAAAGTTCTCAATTTGCCAGACAGTTAGGCCAGGCAGCTGGCCCACGTCCTCTGTGAAGAACTCTGAGTAGTCGAGGCGCGGCTTCTCCAGGCCCTGGTCCCAGCGCCGGGCCCTGCCCCCAGGAGCTCGGCCATCAGTGCTCTCCTGGGGACAGTCACAGGTAACCACTCAGGCCTGTCTCTCCACTCAGCACCCACCTCAGGGCCTTTGCCCAGGGTCTTCTCTCCCTCTTGGCCTAGCTCACACAGTCTGTCTTGACCAGAGCCCAGGGCCACCTGCCCTGTCCCATCCCATGACCTGACTTACCTCCTGCTTTTTGTTCTTCTCCTGGGCCACATCTGACATGCCCTTCAGCACCTGCTTGGCCTGGTCATCCTGGGCTGAGTCCTTGCGCCTCCGTAGTCGCATCTTTCGAGCCAGGGGGTCCTTTGGCCCACCCCCTACTTAGGAGAGGGTGCAAACAAATAAGTCCTAGCGTGGCCTGCCTCTGGGGCATCCAGCCAACCAGGGGCCAATCCACCCACGAGTGTCCAGAGCTATGTCCTACTCAACTTACATATGGGTACGTGGAGCCCCAGAGAGGAGCCCTCACTCTGAGGCCACATGTTTCCCTGCTTACCAGCTGCTGCAGCAGCCACAGTGGCAGGGGAGGCACCTGCCAGCCGGAGCTGGTTCTGCAGTGAGAAGTCAATGTTGTACCATTCAGCAGCACGGTCAGTGGGCTTGGGAGGCATGACCAGGTTGGGGTTCTCCCGAACATCCAGAACCTGTCTCACGGGGTGAGCAGAGGTAGTGCTGAACCTGAGTCCCACCTCTGTCACACCAAACCCGAACCACCTGGACTGAGGCTCAGGGCTGGGGCCAGGGGCCTGAGCTCTCCTTCCAGCTTAGTGAATGCCCACCCTGGACTTTGGTTTTCTCTTCTGGGAGCTGTCACCTTGCAGGCTAGCTGTGGGACTTAAATTATCCTGGCTAGCAGGACACAGATACAGGGACGTGGCTCACCCTCTCCCCAAAAGCACCCTGACAATGGCCACCCTCCAGGAGGCCCCTGTTTGTTTCCCCTCACTCCAGTGAGCTTGGTGTTCTTGGTTGGGTGTCTGTCTGCCCCTCTGCCCTTCCCACCAGGCCCCACCCTCCCAATCTTGGCGTAGCTCAGGCCTGACCGGACCTGGATCTGTGTCAGGAAGTGGATGGCCTCTGGCAGGGTCACCAGACGGTTTTTGTTCAGAACAAGTTTCTTCAGCTTCGTGCACCTGTGAGGATGGAGCCAGGGCCTCAGAGAGGTGACAGATGAGGGGCAGGGAAACTTCCAGTTCTGAGGGAGGGGAGACAGGCAAGGCCAGAGGACTGAGTGGCCTAGCTAGTTAAGAGACCAGTGAGCTTGACCATGCTGAAAAGGCAGGGAGTGCTGGGGTGCATGGAATTGGGGTCTCCTCACAGCGAACTGACTAGGAGGTTCTTTTTGTGCTTTAACGGAACAAAATTTGTCCAAGTAAACTTCTGTAGATTAAGGGACCCTGGATATAAACACCAAAAAATATGTTCTGAGTTCAAATTAATTTGGAAGCTGCTGGGGTGGGGGTGTTCTGCTCTCTGCCTGCAGGACTTCTCAGAGCCAGACCACACGAGTGGACACTGTAATCTCCAGAAAGGGATATGGAAGCAGCACTGTATCTCAAACTTATATGGCAGTGGGACCCCTTTGACCTCATCCCAATCAGTGTCCTCCTAAAGGGTGCTCTGGGGAACCCAAATTGCTGGCACATGCCTGTGTAGTCTTTATCCACAAAGCCGAATTAACTCATCCATTCTGTATAATGCACGAATACCACAGGGTGAGTTCTGACCATCACTCTAGGGTTTTCTACACATGGCTCCCCTGCCCCATGTGCCCAGCCTTGCCCCTGACACCTGCAAAGGCTTTCGGGGATCAGCTCCAGATTGTTATTGGCAGCCATGAACTCTTCCAGGCTGGCCAGTTTGCCAATGCCTGAGGGCAGTCCGTCAAAGTCCAGATGGTTGGAGTTCAGGTACAGCTTCTTCAGCTTGGTTAGCTTGCAAATTGCTGACTGGAGAGAAAGCAGGCAGTAGCAGGTGTCAGGTAGCAGCCAGGGTAGCCTAGTGGCTTCCCTGTCCCCTCCCCAGGCCTGGACTCACAGGCAGTGAGGTGAGCTGGTTTCGGGACAGGTTCAAGGTCTCCACGTGCACCCACTGGTCAATGCACAGGGACAGCTCTGCGATCTGGTTGCTGCTGAGGTTGAGGCGCCTCAAGCTGGAGAGGGTGTACAGGCACTCAGGCACTCGAGTCAGGTCGTTGCAGGATAGGTCCACATCTGGGGTGTGGGGAGGGGGTGCTCAGCCAAAGCTCAACACACAGCTCCAGAGGCAGCCAGTCCTCGCTGGAAGCCCAGCTCCACCATCTCCAGGTTCTGTAGCCTTCAGCAAGTGACTTAACCTCCCCAAGCCTCAGGAGTGTCCCTCCCAGCAGGCGCAAAGCACAACGAGGTAGGTGTTCATGACTGGGTGTTACCACGGGTCATGGTAGTGGCCAAGACATACAGAGCACAACCATACCCTATCCTTTCCTTCTGGGAGGAGGTCAGAGAAGCAGGGTTCAACCCCTTCCTCCACAGAACATGAGGGGCCTGAGGGGACCAGAGGCTGAAGGGTCACCCAGGGACTGCTGACCTGTGAGGTTGCTTAGGCCCTCCAAGCTGGTGGGGAGGTTGCTCTGGGTGCGTTGGGTATTCCGCAGGTGCAGGGTCTGCAGGGCTGTCAGAGCTGGGAGCTGCCTGCAGGGATACGTGGGTGGTCAGACCAGGAGCATGGGGCTGAAAGGGCCTAAGGGGACAAGGCCAAGGACAGCAGGGGACCGAGGTGGGGCCTGGCTGAGGGGCATAAGCCCACACAATCCAGAATGGGATGGGTTAGGGCTGTTGGGGAGCTGAAGGACTAGGCCAGAGTTCTGAAGGGTGGGGCTTGGGCAGTACCAACCGGAGCTGTGCGTGCTGCAGTGGGTTCCCGTTGAGCACAAGCATCTGCAGGTGCACCAGGCGGCGCATCTGTGGAGGTAAGCTCTCCAGGCGGTTCTCGCTGAGGTCCAGGTACAGCAGGTCAGTGAGGTTGATGAAGAGCTGGTTGGGGATGGTATCGATGCTGTGGGCAGAAGGGAGGGAGAAAGGGTGGCCAGGCAAGCAGGGGCCACCCAATCAGTGCCACATGGCCACCTCTAGGACCCACCTGGCCCCCACTGTGTTGTGGCCCTGCCCTGCTCACCCTCCTGGCCTGACAGGCACCTGTTATGGCTGAGGTTCAGCACCAGCATGTTCTTGGCATTCTCCAGCTCCCGAGGGCACTCTGTCAGCTGGTTGTAGCTCAGGTCCTGGGTAGGAGGGGTAAGGCCAGGTCAGGGCTCTGTGCTGCTCTCACCTTGCCAGTCCTCTGCCAGGCTAGGGGATCAGACAGGGTACTGAGAAGGGAGCAGATGAGGGATATTAAGGGCCAGGGGGAGATAGCCAGGACCCTGGTAGGAAGGGTGCCTAAGCTAAGGATCTGACTCCATGAGTAACCTCAGGTGAGATACTTCCTACTCTAAGCCTCAGTTTCTCCATCTGTAAAATGGGATAACAAATGGCCCCACAAACCATTATAGTGGGGGGATGGTAACCACTGACCAGGACCGAGAGGTCATCCAGTTTAAAGATGTCATCAGGTACTCCAGAATTCTTTAGGTTGTTGGCTCGAGCCACGATGGCCTGCGGATAAACCATGAAAGTCAGTGATTCTTGGCTTTTTCCTCCAGGAGAAGCAGAAAGATCAGGGAGGGCTATTTTATCAGGAAGTTCACTGGAAGCCATGCCTGAATGCTCTCCCACCCTGGCCTTGGCTCACAGTCCCTCCACCTGGCAAGCTCTTCCTATTCTTGCTATGAGTTCCCAGCCATACCTCAAAGCCCAGCTCAAATGAGCCCCAGAGCCCAGCAGAGCATCCTCAGGAAAACTTTTCTGATTGAACAATCCCTCTTCTTCCCCTTTCCAGAAGGCAACACAGAGCTATAACTCTGAGTCAGGGCTTCTAGAACTGAGGGAGAGGATTGGCCCAAAGAGAAATCAGTGTGGACCAAGCAGGTCTGTTTTCTCTCCCCTGAGGACTAAAACCTTGTGCTACAGGCATGTAAAAATGGCAAGCAGCAAAGGAGAAATCAGGAAACAGCATCATGACTGCAAGTAATAGCAGGGCCCAGGGCTGCCACCGCCTATCCTTCAGCCATATGTCTGTGTGGGACCACGCTGCCTCACAGTGGTCCCCCACTGAAACCTCCCCAGACAATGGGACTTGTCTGCAATAGGCAGGCAGGAAGTGGCGGAGCTGCTTTGAACTTGAAAAGCCTGAGTCCTTCATATCTCATAACTTTGGCTTTGGATGGAATGACCTTTGGCAGAGGTCTGAAGGGTCTTGCCAGAGCCTGATGTTCTAGAATGTCAGAAGCTCCGTGAAGAGAAGTGTGAACAGGCCACAATGACCTTCCCCTTCTGGCCAAACCCCACCTACCTTAGCTCTACCTTGCCTGGCTATGTGACCTCTGTGGTCAAGTGTCCTCAATCCGTGAACTTGGCAGAGGTCAGGATTATAAGAAAAAACCCACATAGAATAGCTAGAATAGTATTTAGCCACTATTAGTTCTTATTATTGTAGTTGTTGCCCAAAATAGGTGGAGTTTGGATTTTCTACCTTCTCCCCCAGGTCACTTACCACGGGGGCATTATCATAACCTCTCCCCTTTAGGAATGAGCCTGATGCTGGAATAGGCAGAGGAGATGGTCCAGCTTATGCTCTACACCTGCTCTCATGCCTCTGGCTGGCTGACCAGTCCCCACCCCAAACTTGGTGGCCCCCACCAAAACTTACCCGAAGAGATGGCAGGCTAGACAGCTCCCCATGAAGTGTGGTGAGGTGGTTGTGGCTCACAGACAAGTGTTCCTGGGCCGGGACAAGGAAGCAAAGGCTCAGTGGGGTGAGTGGGATGTCTAAGGAATCCCCATTTACCACAACTTGGCGCTGTTCAGGAGTCCCTTGCCATAGAGGCCCAGCCTACCTCTGCAGCATCCCTCCCTCACAGACCCAGCCTCTTCAGGCATGCTTTACAGGACAGGGCGCTCCCTCCCTCTCTGCCAGCTCTGCTCATAGCTATCAACATTTTCCTCTGTCATCTACCTTCTCTGTACCTGGTCCAGCCCCACCCATGGACACCCAACCTACCCGCTGAAAGCCCCTTACCAGCTTCTGGAGGGCAGCCAACTCCTCTGGCAGGTAGCAGAGGCCGGTGCGGTTCAGCTTCAGCCATCGTAGACTGGTCATAGCCTTGACATTCTCAGGGAAGTAGCCTCCCTGGGGGGTATTCATGGTACGCCTGGTCTGGGAGAGGCATGTCCCTGCTCTGCCACCCTCTAATGCTCCCAACTGCCCTTGGAAGCTTTTGGGAAGCAACAGAAGCAACTCTCACCAGCTGTGTGACCCTGGACAAGTCACTTTGCCATGTTGTGCCTTAAATTCCTCACCATAAAATGGGGTTTAGTAAAAGCCCCCTCATGACAGAAGTGTTGTGAGAACCAGCTAATTATCAGGGTGGCTATTGGCCACCCTGCTGATCTAACTCTCCTGCTAGACTCGGAGCCCAGGAGGGTCAGGATGGAACTGCTCCAGGTGACACCCACAGTACCCAGCTGTGTGGTCAGCTTGGCTCAAATGTCTTCACCAAGCATTCCAGGCTCTGCCTGTGCCATTTGCTGTGGAGGTACCCTGAGGTCTCTGCCATGGTCCTACCTGTGCCCTCCCTCATCAGCATACAAATCATTTGTGACAAAGTCCTGGAGCTAGGCCCCGTATCCCTACTCATCACAAGTACTGCCTCGTTCATTGATTCATTTCTTACATTTGAATGAATACCCATCTCAGTAGCCCCAGAACCTTGTGGCAGGAAGTCTAGGGTAGTATGTGCCTTAAGTGCCCTTGGCTGTTGTCCCTTTCCCCCTGTAGCCACATTCTTGGTCAAGACTCAGACTTTCAGTCTTTAGAGGACACATGGGGACCCCAGGGGAAGATGGTGAGGATGGAGATAAGAGGAGAGGTGTGGTCACCTGTATATGGGATTAAAGGTGTATGTGCCTGTAGATAAATGCAGGAAGACTCTGCCTATATCCTCAGCCCTGGCTAGAACAACCCCTGACCCCAGCTGAAGGCTAGGCTTCTTCACCCTGCACCCAGGATGCCATTAAACTGACTGCAGCCCGAGTCTGCCCACACACCTATCACCCTGGGCTGAGTCTCCAAGTAACCTGCCAGCTCTCATCTCTCTCACTCCTGTCCTGCCTCCGCTGGTCACCCTCGCCCACCTCATCCTTGACTTTCTAGAACACCCCACACCCCCAACAACAGTCAGATGGCTTGGGCTCAGGCTCTTGGTGGCCCTGGTCAATCAGTCCTGCAGCTGCCACCCCAGGGCCTCCCACATCTGCCTGACATTCTCCAAGTCAACTACTAATCCATGTCTCCATGAAGGTAACTTTTAAGACCTTTCACAGAATAAGGAAACCTCCGCTCTGAGAGAGACAAGGACTTGCCCAAGTACACAAAGGTCAGGAGGTGGCAGGAACAAGGCAGTGACGGTGATAAGATCCAGACCCAGGCTGGAGGGTCGGACTGCCAGTGGCGCCGCAGTGACTCAGGGCCTGGCTTGGGTGAGTGAGCTCAGCAGGAGGAAGGAAGGCTGGGGAAACGGGGGCAGAACTCGCTGACCCCTGCCCACATACCAGGTCCCTGATACGGGGTAGGCGCTCCCAGCCACCCCCTAGTTTGACTCCAAGCCCGAGCGTTAGAGTCAGCCAGACCCAGCCTAAACCCTCCCTAGCGAGCCCTGAGCTGAGCGCTGGGGCGGGGGACTGTGGTGCCCGGAGAGCCCCACCCAGCCCCGCCCTCGGTCAGTGTGGCACTGGGCCTGGAGCCGGGCAAGACGAGAAGCGGAGATCAGCACAGTCTGGAACACATGAGACGGCCTGGAGGGGAGCCCAACTCGCCACATCCGGCTCACCTTGAAGTCGTTGCCGCTGAGGTCCACGCCGCGCACGAACGGCAGCACTCCGGTGGCCTCCATGGCGCCGCTCTCACTGCTGAACCCGGCAGAGCGCTGGGGCGCTGGGGAGAGCAAGACTGGGCCACCGCCGACTCCGCCCCTTTAACCCAATCCCGCCCTGCAGGCGGGAAGGCGGAACCGGGAGGAGCCAGGGTGGAGCCATTTTCACTCCGGCTCCCCTGGCCTGCAGGAAGCGCGGGCCCGCGCCCCAGGGAGACTTTCGGCCTGTCCGGGCCTCAGTTTCTTCATCAGTTTGGGTCTGCAAGGGCTTCGAAGAGTCGGGGCGTCCCCTGTGCTAGTGCGGAAGGAGTCGTCACCTCCAGGCTAAACCTTCTCGTCCCAGGCAGGGGTGAACTCAGCCTCTGCAGCACCTGCATACTGCGTGCCGAAGCTGGTTGGCCTCCGGAGAGATTCTGGAACCCAGGGCCGGAAATGCAGCTGCCGGAGGAGTCACGGTCGGCACGTAGGGCCTGCGTGGCTACCACTGGTAGTAGGATGCCTGGGCCTAGGTCCCAGAGCTCTGGACAAGCCCCGGCCTGCGCCTGGCCTGTTCCCTCATGTGTGACATGCTACCGAAGGTTGTCGCGGGAAACAAATGAACAAACACAGATGTAGCTCTTGGCACACAGGAGGCATGCAATAAGTAGCACATTATTGTTACTGCCGGTTGGAGTCAACATTCCCCATCTCCACAAACATCCGGAGAATTTACTGGCATACTCACCGCACGCCCTCCCCTCGACCGGCACTCAGTAGACCCCCAATAAAGAAAGGCCAATTAGAAAGGAAGTGGGTGGGTGGGAAAGGGGACAAAGGGAAGTAAAAAGGAGATGGGTGTAATACAACAATTAAATTAAATTAAATTAAAAGAAATGCCAATTAAGCCACAGGCTATATGCACAACCATCCTTCTCAAGGGTGGAGGGGAATCTGGTGTTCCCATTTCACAACAGAAAACAGGCCCTGGTGGAGAAGCGGCCCGCACAAGGTCACAAGGAGTCGGCGGCAGGGGTAGGTTCCTGAGTCTCAATGGGTGCCCCGCGGCCCGATAGATAAGAATAACGTGGCCACCTAGGCACTCTTTCAGAGGTGACCTAAAGGATCAGTCTGACAGCTGACAGCACAGGGCCTGGTTCCGCCTGTCTGCCTAGCCCCTGGAAGGAGTGTAGGCTCAGATAGCTTTCTCCACGCTAGAGGCTCATATTACAAGTGCACTCGCGTCACAACAGGCTCCGGGGCTGGCTCATTCTGCAAACCGAGGGCCTGACACCATCCAGCCCAGCCGCCGGCTCTGAACAGAACCCTGCGCCTTTAAATTAGGGGTGCTTAAGAAAGTCCCGCCCCCGAGGGAACGCGAAACCCGGTAGGGGGCGCAGCCTCGCCCCCATTGGCTGAACCGCGCCGTCTTTTGGAAAGGCTAGGGCCTTGAGCTCTCCGATTGAAGGTAGGGCCTGCCTGTCTGCATGCGTTTCGAAGGGAGCGGCCGCCCCCTGGGCCTTAGCATTTCGGTCCGGACCTTCACATTCCATTCTCAGGCGGGTCCGGGGTCTGGCCCCGGAGGAGACCCGTTGTGTCCGCGGGTCGCTCTGCTGAAGCCTCGACGCAGGTACAGCCCGAGCGTGGCGGCGGGTCCAGGGTCACCCACCCTCGGGCGGGCTGCGGGCCCTGGCGCAGACCGGGGGGCGTGGCCGACGACAGGCCGGAGGTGGCGGAGGTGAAGAGTGTTGACAAGGAGTTCGAATGCCATTTTGGGTACATCACTTAGTTTCTCAGGGCCTCTGTGCCCTCACTTGTGACCCAGGCTTTGACAGGCCCTCATTGCTGTTGCGGGGGCCCCGACCCTTGGTGGGGCAGAGGAAAGGACAGGTGGCACCCCAGGGCGTTGTGGGCCCAGCCGCGGCCAAGTCAGGTTATTTTTAACCACCCTCACCCCCTTCCCAGGGTTGGAAGGCTGAGAGTTGGGGCCCACGTGACCCTGCCAGGGTCTGGGCTGAGTCCCAGGTTAGACAGGCGGTGGCTATTGAAAGCTCTTTCCAGCGTGTTAAGTGTACTCCTGGTTCCGCTGGAGGTGGTGACAGGTGTGGGCCATGGGGGGCACCCCCTCAGCCTTTGGTCAACCCAGGCCCCAGAGCCCATTTTTTAATATGGGGGCTGGGGCTGATTCCCAAGTGACTCAGGCCTCAGCTGTTTCCAGCATCTCCCCACCTAACAGCAGTGCTGGACACCCACAGCGAGCAGGGCCAGCCAGCGGAAATCCATGGTGCCCCTGAGCTGGCTCTGAGCTGAGGGTCATCTTCTCAGGTGCCCTCTGGGAGACAGTTCTGCCTGGTACCTGACTCCTGGTCACACTGTCCCTCAGCTCTCCGGGCCTAGGGGCAGCAGTCCCTCTGGAAGAACCCGAGGCTGGGGCTCGGTGGACAGAGCCCTGGGAAAGGCCTCTGTGTCCACTTTCCAACTTCTGGGCTCCTCACTTCTAAGCCTGCCTCCCTGCTGTCCATGCCACTGTACAGGTGAGTTGATAGCTGGGGACTCAGGCCATCAGCTGACCTCTATTGCTTGGGTGCCCTGCAGCTGAGGATAGCTCCCCATCCCTAGTGTCCCAAGCCCAAGAGGCACAGAGGGGTCCATCCCCAGGCCCTGGGCCAGCCCTTTGTTGGAGCCTTCACATGGAGAGCTACTTGGCTCATTTTTCGCACAGCAGGGCCTTTGCCCTTGACTGGCATGTACTCATCGACACTCAGCTCTGGGCAGCCTGACTTGATAGCTCTGCCTTTGGGGCTATCCTGTCAAGATTCAGGGGTAATTATGGCTTCGCTGAGGTCCCCCAGAGGTCTGAGAAGCCCTCCAGGGCAGGCTCTTTAGCGCCCCAAGTGTGGTTTTCACTCGGCCTTGTTTCCTCCCACTGTGCCCAGCCCTGGTTAAGAACCAAGGTGAAGCAGCCTCCAGGGACAGGGGTGGGCAAGAGCCTAGAGGCCTGCAGGTGTGGGTCTGAGCACCTACTGTTCATGGTGTAATTCAGCAGCCTGTTTCCCTGTAAAACTGGAGTAATGGTAAGACCCTCCTTGTGGGTCTTTGGAGGTGTCAGGAATCTTGGATAGGGTCGTGGAGATGGGCCCTTCCCTGACCTGCCTTCAGCCCTTTCTGTGTGACCCTCCATGTCCAGGGAGCGGGTGGGCAGTTTGCAAATTTGGGATGGGGGCTCAGGCTGTTCCCCTTCTCCTCACAAGAAGCCCTGTGAGTGGATCTTGGTCATGAAACTCTCAAGAACCGCCCACCGTGGGCTTGAGGCAGCAACCCCAGAATGGTGGCTGCCAGAGGGCCTGCCCATGCCTACCCCATTGTCAGTCTGGCTTCCCCCATACTCATGAGTTCCTGCACCCCGGCTCTCTTCCAGGCAGAGAGACATGGCAGAATTCTCTCAGAACCGGGGGAAGCGGCAGGATGACGACATATTGGGCAGTGCTGTGGACTTCCTCCTGGCCAATGCCCGCCTGGTGCTGGGTATGGGTGGGGCTGCTGTGCTGGGCATTGCCACCCTGGCTGTGAAGCGGGTAAGACCATGAGGGGCCATTTACACCCAGGACTCCCAAAAGAGGATCACAGGGCTGGGGCTGCAGTGGGTCCTGGGAGGAGAGGTGGGGACTGCCAAGGCTGGCCCCTCGCAACTTTGTATGCTGTGCCCAGGGGCTTTGCTGTGCTGCAGAGGCTTTACATGCTCTGATCTATGCCACTCTGCTTGCAGCTCATTGACAGGGCTACCAGCCCTCGGGACGAGGGTGATGCCAAGGGAGAAGGCACATGCTTCGAGAACAGTTGGAAGGAGCTTAGCCTGCTCAAGGCCACGCCATGCCCACAGTCCCAGCCCTCACCTGCTGCCCTCAGCCAGCCTGTGCTTCTCTCAGCCTCCTTACTCTTTGCCCCAGGTGAATGGGTGCTCTCTCCCTCCAACCTGGGTGGGTCCTCCTTTGGTGATCACATTTAGGAGACACTGCCACTCACTGATTATGTGACCTGAGTGAGTCACTCCTCCCCAAGGGCTACAGGCACCTTCATGTTTAATGGTGGTGTATTTTTCTGCCCTCCTGCCAACCCCTGGGATTTTGCGGGGGGTGGTACCAGTGCAGAGCAGTAGCCTTAAGACAGTGGGGGCCTCACATGGGGAAACTGAGGTCCGGGACCTGACTCCCCACTCTGCATGAAGCTGGTTTGGCCCCAGCACTCTTTCTATGGGAGGACCGGAGCTAAGTGCCTTCCCAGGCAGTCATTTTACAGGTAAGGAAAATGAGCCCAGGGCCAGCATGCAGATAGTATTGTTGCATTCTTTTGGCTCGCTACAGGGTTTCTGACATGTCCCATGGCCCTTTCACTCTACAGAGGGGCCTGCAGATGCTGACCTTCAGCTTAGCTCCTCAGTACCACTGTGCCTGACGTTCCAGGAAAAGCTGTTGGCGTATGAGCGAGACCATGTGAGCATCCCAGTGTCTCAAGTGGCTCTGGCTAAACAGTTAGCTGGCGACATTGCCCTGGAGCTGCAGGCCTATTTGCGGACCAAGTTTCCAGAATTGCCTTTTGGGGCACTTGTGCCTGGGGGGCCGCTTTATGATGACTTGCAGGCAGGGGCTGACAACCATGTGCGTCTCCTGGTACCCCTAGTGCTGGAGCCAGGCCTGTGGAGGCTGGTACCTGGCATGGACACTGTGGCGAGGGACCCTCGCTGCTGGGCTGTGCGTAGGACTCAGCTGGAATTCTGTCCTCGCGGAAGCAGCCCCTGGGACCGCTTCCTGGTGGGTGGCTATCTCTCTTCCCGTGTCCTGCTGGAATTGCTCCGCAAGGCCCTGGCCGCCTCTGTCAACTGGCCAGCTATTGGCAGTCTTCTTGGCTGCTTGATCCGGCCCAGCATGGCCTCCGAGGAGCTGCTGCTTGAGGTGCAGCATGAGCACCTGGAGCTCACTATGGCTGTGCTCTTGGTGGTTACTAATGCCGACACCAAGGACCATCTCCTGGCCTGGCCCCTGGAGGGGCTGGCTGGGAACTTCTGGCTGCAGGACTTGTACCTGGCAGAGACTGCCAGGCTGCGAGCTCTGGATGACAGTGATTTGGGGACCCGCCGGCGGCTGCTACTGCTGTTATGTAGTGTGTGCCGAGGCCATCCAGCCCTGGAGCAGCTGAGCCGGGATCACCTGACCCAGGTGGTTCTCCGTCTGG
Organism: Noctilio leporinus; assembly: GCA_004026585.1. Classification (NCBI taxonomy): domain Eukaryota; kingdom Metazoa; phylum Chordata; class Mammalia; order Chiroptera; family Noctilionidae; genus Noctilio; species Noctilio leporinus. The sequence goes on along the minus strand of PVIW01001618.1, from coordinate 76,183 downwards.
GAGAAGAGGAAGTGGACTGGGCTGAGGAGACCTTGGGTGTGCGCTTCCTGCAGGCTGTGGAGCTGCTCCTTGGCAGCCTAGAGCAGGCCAGCCTACCCTGCCATTTCAACCCTGCTGTGAACCTTTTCGACAGCCTGCGGCAGCAGGAGATTGAGGACATGGGCTATGCTCTATACCTCGGCCTACAGGCCCCTGAGGGGCTGCTGTAGATGGCTGGGACAGGGCAGGCAGCACATGTTCTGATGCTGATGAGCTGCTTGCTCCTCTCTTCCAAAGATTTGGAGAGCAGTTTTCTTTTGCTTTTAGCCAGAATCTTATTAGGTAATTGGCATTACCTAAACCCAGGGATTAGCATATGCATAGTTGCTGGAATTTGAGTCCGGAGAGCTTGGATTGCTGTCTTCTGAGCATGGCTGTGCTGCCTCCCAGGCAGCTGGGAATGTCAGCCACTCACACATACTCCTATGGTCTTCTGGACCGACCGCAGGACTCGGGCTTGGTCCGGCATCACCAGCTGTGAGTCCACTGACAGAATCGGATCAGATCAGCTATTTTTCTGTTGAGAGGGTAAGACTGAGGGTGGCTTTCCTTAGGTGCCAGCTCTAGGCACCTCTAGGCTTTTGGTGTAGGATGGTAAATACCATGTGTTTGTTCATCCCCCATGGGCTGGTGTCACCTGGTACCAGTAGGATGCAGCCTTTTGGCTGATTTGAAGGCTGGTGCTTTCTGATGTCGTTGTGGTTTAATTTGCTTGTTGAGCACTCCACCAGCCTGGAGTGGGAGCTTAGCCTGGTGAGCTGCCCACCTCACACCTTTGAGAAAGGCCTTTTCCCTCCCATCAGGTGAGTTTTCTCTTTGGGCAGTGGAGGCCCCTGGAAGAGCCTCCTGCCTACTGGGGGAGCTCAGGGTCTGTGCTGCCTGCCTTGCCCAAAGCTGAGGGTGTCCTTCTGGCTGTTGTTGGCCTCAGCTAAAGAGCAGAGGCCAGTTCCTCTTGGGGAGGCCTTGTATGCAGGCTGGCCACCAGAGTGCCAACATGAGCTACCCTCAGCTGACGCCTATGTCCTCACCGAAGCCTGGCAGAGGTCGGGGTGTAGGAAAGGGAGGGTCCACCTCCCCTCCCAGGTGTTCTTCCTGTCTTTGGTATACTTCCTGCGGAAGCAGACCATTGCCTTAAAGGATGTGAACAAGAATAAATCGCAAGATTCAAACATTTGTGTGACTTGTGCTGGGCTCTTATAAGCAGCTATTTGGAGTTCTGGAATCCTGGCCAGAGGGTCTTGGAGTCTACGTGGAGGTGGTACAATTTAACTGGTAAAGGTTACATGGAGGGAGACTATCATGAGAGTCCTGGTGTGACGCCTTGCTTTCATAATGAGAACCAACTGGGTTGTTTCTCCCAAAGGCCTGAATTTTGGAGTTCAAAGCCCCTGTGATATCTGGGATGGCTGGAGCTGCCCAAGCACTTCAGCTAGTATTGTCACAGGAATGTGATTTCTTCACCTCCCTGTGGCCTCACAAATGGTGGGCAACACCCCCCTTGAAGAGATAGGGAAGTAAGTGTGTTGGCCTCCCCAAAGAAGCCAAAGCTGGGCTTACTTTGTCACCACATGACAAACAAGGCTTGTGTGTTGTAGTGTGGGCACCACAGCTATGCCATCCCACTTGCTTCTCATTCCCATCCATTATACTTCCTAAGGTGACCATCCCACCTTCCAACTATGACTATACAACAAGGAGCAGGGACAGGATTGGAGTCTTCCCTCATCTTAGGGGCCGTCCCATGGTTCAGACAGACAGATGAGATGCTTGTGTGCACCTCTGGGTGCAGGATCCTGGGCTGCCCCTGGAGATCATGAGGCCTCTGAGGCACTCAGACATCTAGAGGGCTGCCCTCAGGCTCTGGCCAAGGGTCAAAGGGCAGGAGACTGGCTTAGCTGAGGGTCATTCAGACAACTTATTCCAGGAGCTGATGTGTAGGCAGCTCCAAATAGCTGAGGATTGGCAGGGGCTATGCCTTGGTATCCTCATCCATGATACCTATTTCCTAGGGTAGTCATGAACAGCAACTACTGTTCACAACTCTGGGCATTAGCCCAGAGCTTGGCCTTGCTGGACCGTGAACACAGAGCCCAAGAACAGGGGCCCTGCCAGGACAATGGGTGACCTGGTGAAGGCCAACCTGAGTGTGGTCGGGGCAGTGGGCCAGGAAGTGAGCTGGTCCAGAGTCCCTCTCAGGCAGGCCTCATGCTTTAAGCAGTGTCCCCTCACACACTGTCATTTCAGTAAGGAAAACACTGGGAAAGAGAGAGGAAAGAGCTGTTTGTGGTCACCACTGAAGCATAGTAGTCTCGGGGACTGCAGTTCCTGTCTGGAGAACTAGAAACAAATCACTGTTTTGCTGGGAGCCTTTGCAGGAGTTTGTGTCTGATTGGCTTGGTCCCGCTCTGTGCCAACTACGTGCACAGCTGCTGCTCAGTTTCACTAACTCATTCCCTTTGGGCATAAGGACGATTCCAACTCTGAGCTAGGTAGTCTCAGTCCAGGGTCTAAACATCTTAATACCAAGACCCTTAAGCTGTGGCACCAGAATCTGGCAATCTGTGCTCTTGGTTTAACTTCACCCAACAACCTGAGGCCCAGAGTTGTGACAACTGTGGTGCAGCAGCGATGCCACCTACTCAGAATGCCAAGAATGCCAGAGCTGATAAAAAAAAAATAGCACCACAAAAATGGCATACAGCAGGTCTCCAGCCAGGTCCATAGCGGGAGACAGGTGAAAGGCAACCATATATTGATGTCTTGCTCCTTCTCTGTCTCTCTTCCTTTCCCTCTCTCTAAAAATAATAAAAATAAAATCTTTTTAAAAAATGGCAGAGGCCCTGGCTGGTGGCACAGTGGATAAGGTGCCGGCCTGCGAACCCAAACATTGCTGGTTCCATTCCCAGCCAGGACACACATGACCAAGTTGCAAGCCAGGTCTCCAGCCAGGTCTGTGGCTGGAGGCAGGTGAAAGGCAACCATACATTGAGGTTCTTTCCCTCTCTACCTCTATCCCTTCCCCTCTCTCTAAAAAATAATTAAAATTTTTTTAAAAATTAAATAATATTTTTAAATGGCATATAGGACCTTATAAATTTAAAACATCACTCACGGACCTCAAGAATACTTCTTAACATAAGGTGCCGGCCTGTGAACCCAAAGGTCGCTGGTTCGATTCCCAGCCAGGGCAACACAACCAGGTTGCAAGCCAGGTCTCCAGCCAAATCCGTAGCTGGAGACAGGTGAAAGGCAACCACACATTGATGCTTCCCTCCCTCTCTGCCTCTCTCCCTTCCCCTCTTTCTGAAAAATAATAAATAAAATCTTAAAAAAGAATATTTCTTACCATAGATTACACATATCTTTTCTATAAATTCACTCATAAGAAACGCTTAGCTGCTTACAAAAAAAAGATGCATAAATTCTATCAAGTAGTGGGAGAGAGCTGATCTGTCCAGTTGTTTCCGTCTTAAGCCCCGAAGATGGAACGTCTGTACACACAAGCTTTCTCATTAGGGGAATCCTGGGAGTAGAGAGCTTCAAACATTGTTGAGATCCTAAAGGATCTGGTCAAGCTGCATTCTGAGAGGACTTCAGCCAGCAGGCCAGACCACCACCCCAAAGCCCAGGGCGGAAAGAGAAAAGTGGCTACGTTTAGCAGGGAGGTGTGTGGCCTCCTCTCCACCCAGCAGCAAGCCTCACTTGCCACATCCTGAATTCTCCTGGCCCACTTTCATTGACATCTTACTACTTTGAATGGAAAATGGAAGCACAATGAGTACTCCCACTAGCGGTACCTGGACCCTGGTACATACTGAGGAAAAAATGAAGCCAAGTTAGCTCAGGAGCCACCTGGTTTGAGGACATGAATGAGCCAAAATCTACCTCCAGAGTAATTGCGTCAGAGTGAGTGTACAAGCCACACAAGAAAAACACTTCCTGACTTTTGGTTCCAAATGGGCTTTTCCCTTTACAAAGATTTAGCTGCCTTGAGGCCAGGCTTGGAGCCCTGGAGAGCAGACACAGAGCTGCAGGGGCTCTAGGATGGCATTACCTCCAGGCATGGGAAGGATGCTGGGCCCAGGGGCAGGTCAGGTGCACAGCTCACCCTGAAGCCCACAATCCAGGCTACTGCTCCACCTCTGCCCTATTTCCTAAAACAAGGGGACTTCAACCTGGTACATGACACATTTGCACTTTTCAAAAGTATATTCTTCTTTTCCAGTTAGAAGAATAGGCTTTAAAAGAAACCCCACCTTGACTGATATGGCTCAGTGGGTTAGGCGTCATCCCACAAAGTGAAAAGGTCATTGGTTTTCTGCAAGCCAGGTCCCCAGTTGGAGGCTTGTGAGAGGCAACCAAATGGTATTTCTTTCCCTCCCTTCTCCTTTAAGAATAAAAACAAAGAAACAAACAAACAAACAAAAAAAACAGTAACATTACAATTTGGTTGCAGCCAATTCAATGGAGGAAACTAAGGGTATATTGGATAAGGCCCTGAGTGTCAACACAAATGACCTTTAGGACAGTGTTTTGGGCCATCTTTGCCCTACTGCCAATGCAGTATTGCCCAAGACAATGCAGTTTGTCTGGGGCCTCATGACAGCTGGAAAGCCAGACTCTCAGGCTGCCCCCAGCACCACCTCCCAGTGTGGACATGGATGGCCTAAGGCAGTGGCTGAAAGCACCTATGTCCCTAGCAGGGATGGTCACCTGGATTGAGCGGTACCCAGCTTGCTAGCTGACCTCTTACCACTTTTGTACTGTAGTCAGAGATCCTAGGTTTTGAACAGCTGAAATTCTGGGTTGCAACAGGCCCCAGAAGGAAAGTAGCTACCAAGGGGTAGCAGGGTCTCCTTCCAGTGCCCTGGAGCTGGTGACTAATGTCAGCACAGCACTGCTGGACACTGGGCCTAGTGCTCAGAGTGGCTGACTGCAGGGTGAGTAGGGTTTACTGTCATTTTCAGCTTCCAGCTGCTCCGGGAGCAGAAAGCGTCAGAGGCAGGTTCCCTAAAGCAGCAGCAGCAGCAGCAGCAGCAGCAGCAGCAGCAGCAGCGATGGTGGTGGTGTGGGGAAGTTGCTCTTGCTGTTTTCCAGACTGGGGCAGGCAGCGGTGCCAAGGGGATGTCCAAGAGGTAGTAGTCAGGTTCCCCTTCTCTGAGAGACAGACAGCAGGTGGCTCTCTCCAAGGCATGGGGAATGATGTGGATGCTCCAAGACCTCTGAGGTGTAGAAACTGTTTCAGTTCCCACTGAGCTACAGGTTGGGGAATGCATACTTATCAGAGCCTCCATTCTCACAGGGGAGTGGAGATGCTGAGAAACATGGATCATCAATTATGTGGCCTAGTTCCAGTTGCAGCTGGGGGTGGGCTTAGAAAGTAGTGGAGTGTGGGTGGGGGTGGGGGTGTCATTTTACCCTCAGTCCTGCATTGTGCTGGCCATAGATGGGTTCAAACCTCTCCAGTCACAATCAGAGGATCAACTCCTTGGGTGCACTGAATGCTGCTGACCTGAGTGAGTTTTCAAAAGACTTGGGAAGTTCCCTGCCAGGCTCTAGTTCATGCAGATTGCACTATAATTGAGCCTATCACCCTACACCTGGGGCCTGTGTTCGACTTAACACTTTGTGTTCCAGATGAGACCACTGAGTTCTGGATGAGGCTACCTGGGCTCAGTGGGGAAGGCACTCTCCCCACTGGGGCACTAGGATCAGTGAGGCACTGGGACCTCAACTGGTGTCCTTGGTAGTCCAATCCAGCAGTTCTTGATATTGGCACAGGGAGAAGTTACGTGTAGAAAGATAATAACCCACAAATATACCCAGTATCCAGAACTCCTGCAACTCAACAACGAAGAAAACAACCCAGCTGATTAAGTGGGCAAAAGACTTGAACAGGCTAACTGTCTAAAGATACACAGATGGTCAATAAGCACATAAAAAGATGTTCAACATCAGAGACCATTTGGAAAATGCAAGTCAAAACCACAATGAGATTTCACTTTATGCACAATAGTGTGGCCATAATTTTTTTTTTTTTGTATTTTTTTTTAAAAGATTTTATTTCATTATTTTTAGGAAGAAGGGAAGGGGGAGAGGCAGAGAGGGAGAGAGACATCAATGTATGGTTGCTTTTCACCTGCCTCCAGCCACAGATCTGACTGGAGACCTGGCTTGCAACCTGGTTATGTGCCCTGGCTGGGGAATCGAACCTGTGACCTTTGGGTTCGCAGGCCGGCACCTTACCCACTGTGCTACCAGCCAGGGCTAGTGTGGCCATAATTTTTTAAAAGTCAAGTGTTGGTAAGTGTGGAGAAATAGAATCCTCTTTCATTGCTGATGGGAATGTAAAATGATATAGCTGCTGTGGAAAATTGTTGGTGATTGAACAGAATTACCATATGACCCACAAATCCACTCCTACACATATATCCCAAAGAACTGGTAACAGGTGTTCAAATACTTCCACAAGTGTAGCGGCACTATCACAACAGGCAGAAGTAAATTAACCCAAATGTCTATCCACTGATGAATGGATGAATGTAACACTGTACATCCACACAAAGAAATAGTCATAAAAAAGGACCAACATGCTTCTACATGGATGACCCTTGCAAAGCACTACGGTAAGTGAAAGATGCCAAACACAGTTGGTGTTCTCTCTCTTTTTTTTTTTTTTTAATTTTATTGTTGTATTACATTCATCCCCTTTTTGCTCCCCTCTGTCCTCCTCCCCACCCACCCATTCCCCCCAAAGTCAATCCTACCTGTTGTCCATGTCCATGGTTCCTTTAAACTAGGTTCTTGTCTAAACTGCTCCCCTTTCTTGCCTCTGCCTCTCCCCTCCCCCCAACCCCTTCCCCCCTGACCACTGAAGGCCTATTCCTTGTATTCATACACTTGGTTCTGTTTTGCTTGTTGTTAGTTTTGCTCATTATTGTCCCGTAATGGGTGAGATCTTATGAGTTGGTGTTCTTTATGATCCCATTTATATGAAATGTTCAGAATGGGTAAAACCAGAACATTGACTGGTTTCCAAGGCTGAGGGCAGCCCAAAACCCCACAAATGCAGGACCCACACCCACTGATCAGGTACTCCAGGAGCAATTTCAGGCTTCTCTCTGCACTGACAAGAATTCTCCACCCTACCATCCAACTAGTGGTCTAAATGAAGGGTATGGTGCCATGAGTCCCAAGATCTAAGGAAAGTTCACTTGTTCACCAACTAGCAACATGACCAGGCAACTCACACCTATTTCTGTTTACCTTCTAAACCAGATAATAGCGCCAACATGGTTATGCATTATTCACAAGGTTTTGTAAAGGTACATAAAGAATGTAGCAACCTTTGGAGGTGTGGCAGAGTATTCTGAATCTTGCATCAGCTATCTTTGCTGTAGGACCTGTGCGGGGTTGTGAGAAGTTGAGAAGTCAAGAAGCCAGGCTTCCCATTTGCCACGTAGGCAGGGAGGAAGAGCAGGGGCTAGGAGGGGAGACCCCAAGGGCCTGGGGGTAGCAAGGGGTCCCTTAGGCCCTGGCTGGTCTATACTCACTGCTCCTGCTACCATTATTCATCAAGACACTGCACCACACACACCAAAGGGTAAAATTCTTTATTAAGGCACATGAGCTGGGAGTGCCCTGGCCACAGCAGTTTTAGAGGAAGAAGAATAAATCTGCCCGAGAAGAGCCCTCCCTGGCTGCTCAGAGCCTGCACACGGAACGCTGGGCTCTCAAGGAGGCGGAAGAAGCCCTAGGGGCCACAGCTGTGGGTCATGCCAACTCCAATGTTAAGTGCTCTAGCTACTGGCTTCTCCATGGCGCTAAACAGCAACGACCCCTGCAGGATCTCAGGGGGCAGCTTCTGTGACTTCTCAGCAGTGGCCATGGTCACTCCTGAGTCCTGGGTAGAGGGCTATCGTCCAACAGAGGAGGAATTCTTGAGAGCACTCTGGATCCCAACTCCTTAACACGGGCAGGCCAGGCATCAAAAGCAACCCCATTTTTCCACACCGCTAAAGGCAGGGAAGGCTGCCTGGTACTCCGAGCACAGCGCATTCTTGAGACAACAACAGGGGGATCTGAGGAAGTGGCCCCTTCTCCCTGCCCTGCCCTTATCTGTTCTGAGGGCAGAAGGGACGCGTGTGTCCAGGCTGGTGGCAAAGGCTGCATTTTCGCAGTTTTTTGGCTGTGGACTCAGGGTCTGAAGAACTGGCCCGGGCTCTTTTGCTTCTGGACTCCGGTCCATGGGATTTTTCTCTGCCTCCCAGCCAGGGTGGGACCCCCAAAGTCTCTGTGGGAAGAGTCAGGGGAAGTCCCAAGTTCAGAAAGACACACTGATGTGGAAAGAAATACAGATTACAGTATTGGGTGGTGCGTGTCCCCAAACTTACATGCAGTTGCCCCCACCCCACAGGCCAGGCTCCCCGCACTCTGTCAATGAGCACTGTGTCACTACCTGAACCGTGTGCTCTTGAAGGCCTTGGCCTACTCGCACTGTCCTCGTAAAGAGGGCCTTGTGTCACTTTGAACACACAGGTTACTGAAGCAGAAACCAATCAGGCAGCTGACCTGAGATTGTGAGCTGAGGCAGTAAAGACAAATAGCCCCATGAACAACGTTCATTCCACCTTCCATGCAAAGAAACCCAAGTTCTGGATCCTTCCATTCCTTACAGAGGCCTCTTAGTATCAACTGCCCGATTACCCAGGATAACTACTCAGCTGGCCTGGATGCAGGGCGCTACTTCCTTTCAATGGGAAGGATGAGTGGCCCTCGCCTTGCTGAACTCCCTCCTGCACTCCAAATGTGAGTCTGTCACAGCAAGGGCTGCCTCCAAGCTCCTCCGGCACTGGCGGCCAGCTCCACACTTGTACTGAGCTTTCTGGGTTCCTCCTATACACACACAGCTGAGGATGTGTGTGTTAGAACCACAGTCTGAGACTAAACTCCTTTATAAAACATGGACTGTAATAAAGATAGGCAGGTGCCCATCTTATTGAGGAAACTGAGGCTGAAAGGCCAAGACATTTGTTCAAGGTTAGATAGCTGGGCTTTGGAACCAGCTGTGTGTGACAAAACTCCCACTAAGCCTTTTGGTCGTTCTCAAATATTTAATTAAGCTTCTACTATGTAGCAGAGTAGGCAGGGACCATTTCAAAGTATCTTTGCTTTGATATATCATCTACCTTGATCCAATGTCCTGGTGCCAGACCCAAGCTGTACATGTAGCCTTGGGGAGGTTCCTAGACATCCTAAGGGCTACTTTCGTCATCTGAAACTTTCAACTTTTGGGCTATGTTGCTGTGACCTTGCGCAAAGTCACTTTGTTTGTTGGAGTCTCCCCTCCCTCATTTGTAAAATGGTGATCACATGCTTACCTGGTGAAGACGGAAGGTGCCTGTCTTACCAGAGTCTAATACTTAGCACAGTGCCAGCACACAGCAAGCTACTAGGCTCCCAGTAGCCACCCTCTGGTTTATAATGAAGAAGGTGCCATTCACTACCTTGCTGCAAGTGAGTGTGTGGAAACACAGAAAGAGCAGGACGACCCAGTGGGCCTCCCACGCCCATCACCGCCTCACCCTGCCCTCTCTCTGAGGCAGGCTTTGCACGCCTGCTCCACAAGCCCTGGAGCTGCTCCCTGCGGTGGTGGTGCTGCAGCTGCAGCAGCAAAGGATCACTCCTCACCTGGGGCTGAGTTCTCATCCACCCACTGGAAGAAGCCACACTGCTGCTCTCTTGGCTTGGCACATGTATGGAACTGGCGGCCCTTGTTGGGCCCATCCTTCTGCACAGTCCGTGTGACAGCAGCCTGACTGCAAAGGCAGGATGTGCCACCACCAGAGTCATCATCAGAGCTACCAAACCCAGGTGGGAGGTTCCCTGAGCTACCTGGGTGTCTCGTTGCAGAGGAAGGCGGCCCTCCTGCTTCTGGGTGGCTACTACTGGCCCACAGGAAAAAGTTGCAGCTGCCGCCATGGCACTTATAGAACTGCCGGCCCTGGTTGGGACCCTCCTTCCGGACAGTGAGCAGCAGGGCCTCCTGGCCACAGTTGCAGGTCACGGAGTTGCTTTCAGAACCAGCAGTGGATGGTGGGAGATTCCGGGCCAGGGCCTTCAAGGGTCTGGTCAGCTTAGTGTCAGGAGGCTGGGGGTGGCTGTGCTGGTTGCTGTCCATCCTGTTTGAGGACTGGCTAGCCTGCAGGTAGCCAGAGGGCTGGCTGGCTGGCTGGACAGCTCTGGGAGGGCCCCGTAAAAGCCTTAGGTCCAAGATCTCCCTCAGGGTCTCATCACATCCACCGATGCAGCCTACAAATTCCAGAGGCATGGTCGGGGGAAGGCTACCACGTTTAAACTTGAACTTCAACCTAACAAGGCCAAAAGGTAAAAAAAAATAAAACACAAAAACAAAACAAAAATAAACTTGCTACTAGGTACAAGAGTCTTCTCCTTGGTCCACAGAAGGCTACATATGCCCTAGGTCTCCCCATGGCATCCCCACATCCCAGGAAGCTCATAACACACCAGCCAACCACCAGTCCCCTCCAGTCTTTACAGGAGAGCAGAGTGAGAGGCAGATGAAATCTAAGACCCCAGTGAATCACCACAATACATAAGCCTCTGAAAGTTCATTACTCTGTATACCAGTAGTTCTCAAAGTGTGCTTCAGCAGCCTCTGGAGGATCCTGGGCCCTTTCAAGGTGAGGTCAAAAATATTTTGTAATAATGCTAAGAAGGTAAATCTGTTGTGCTCTTAATTTTCCAATTGGGTATAGCAGAGTTTTCTAGAGGCTACAACACATGCAATAATCTCAGCACACTGGCTGCGGAAGCAGATATGAAAATCCAGCTATCTCTTATGAAGCCAGATATCAGACTTGCAAAAATGGAAAACCATGCTTTTGTATTATTTTTGCTTTTAAAATATTTAGCCTAAAAATATTACTTATTAGTGTGCAATGCATGTTATAAACAAATTAATAAGCTGAATTTTAGAAGTCTCCCCTGTAATTTAGAATATGGTAAATATTGACAAATATAACACACAACAAAAGCTCTTCGGATTCCTCGATGATTTTTACAAGTGTGAGGGGCCCTATGACCAAAAGGTTTGAGGACTCTAGACTTATGAGAAGAATCTGGAAGTGGCCTTTAATACAGTGATCTAGCAGGGGAGGGCAGGGAAAGGGGACCTTCGTGGTCCTCCCTCCTGAGACAGCCTGGGAACCTGCCCTCAAGGCTGGCTTCCACACCTGCAAAGGCATCAGTGGGACCTGGACTGATGCAGACCTGCTGACCTGGCTGCTGCCAAGAACAGAAACACCCTCTCTGAAGCGCCCAGTAATTCAAGTCCCTGAGTGTCCCTACCTGTGCTGTCTTAGCACTGACTCAGGTGCCCAGCTCACCTGTAAACAGGGTGTGGCTGACACACTGGACACACACTGCCATCTCTGCTGACCTCCAGCACAGAGTCTGGGAACCACGCAGCTGATCGACATTCTGGAAAACCCGTGCAGCTGAGGTAGAACCTGGGGGCATGGACACCAGGGTTAGGCAGGGGCCACCAGACCACCTGACCATAGGAAGCAAGGAAACATTTCTTCAGCTGACTAAAGACATGCATTTGTCTGGAGAACACTTAAATGGATAGTTATTGGTAATAAAATCACTTAAAAATACTAACCTGCATTTATTTCCCACCTCCCTGAAAACTGAAACTGCTACAGCTGACTCTGTCTTCTACTGAAAAACGGCCAACCCACCTACCAATATTCAGGCCACAGCCCCAACTATCAAGGGCTCCACTCAGGCTCTCTGCTGAGCGCTTTCAACGCGTAACGCACACTCCCCCAACCCACCCGTGACCAGTGTCAGCTTCCACTGGAACAAGGTACGGTGAGCCACAGAGTGGCAATTGGTCCCAGGATGCTTGTGAGGAGAATTGGAAGCCAGGCCTAGAACCTGACCCATCTGATGAAAGAGCCTTTACTCGTAACAGCTGCACCATGTCTTTTTCTTTGCCATTTAATGGTGCCTTCCTGTCATGAAACTCTAAGGCTGGACTAGCTTACACATTCAATTTTACAATGTCTTTGAGCATGCCTGGATATGACCAGACCAGGAAAAACAAGCCAACAAATCCAAAACCCCAATTATTTAAACAGCAAATCCAAAAACCCAGAAATGAAAATGATTACATTAAGCTTGGCGTGATAAATCTCACAAGAGTCTCCGGACGTACCTGGGTGACTCAAAGACTTAGAAACTCAGATCACAAAAGCAAGGATTCTTTCCCTTATATTCAAATGATTTCTAATCCACTTACTCACTGGTGGCAAAGAAAAAACCATCAATAGTATTTCTTAAGCACTTATGTACGGCCATCAGGCACTGGGCTAAGCCTACAGTGGCGCTGCTTCTACATCTGTGGATAGTACAAGCCCTGCCAATGGCTGCTCGGGCCGGCTCACCAGCCTCTGGTTTCTGCAAGCCAGGGAAACCACCTGCTCACGTAGCAGCAGAGGCAAGCAGTGCCAGGAGGCTAGCAGAATGGAGAAGGGCTGTAAAGACCTGGGTTCAAACCCTGCCTGCCCTGCTCACCAAGGCTGTGTGCTGTAGATAAGCCACCTCAGTCTGCTAAGCCTTGGTCATTGCTCCTAGGAAAGCTCTGCCCTATAAAAACACCTGCCCTGTACAGTGGTGAAGGAGTCAAATAAGATAACATCTGTCAAGAATCTTTAGCTGTCTTACACGGGTAAGGCGCATGATTAACGACGGCTACCGCCATGCCCACCATCCTGCTGTGGACTTTCCCTGTGCCAGGGTGCCGGCGTGCACAGGTAGGCCAGGCTGGGCAGCCTGGGCCTCGAGGGTGACCTGCCCACTCTGAATGAATACACTGGAAATGAAGAGGGACTTAAGGTGTTCAGACCCAACTCAGGGCCAAAATGAGTAGAGAAGCAAATCCGTATTATTATCTTCAACAAATCAGGCTCTGTGCTAGACCCTTAGCTCTCTTTTTTTTTTTTTATTTTGTTGTTGTTGTATTACATCCATAGACCCTTAGCTCTTTCCACTGAATCCTCACCTTTTCCACAACATTTTCTTTTTCTTTTTCTTTAAAGATTTTATTTATTGTTTTTAGAGACAGGGGAAGGGAGAGAGACATCAATGTATGGTTGCCTTTCACCTGCCTCCAGCTGCGGATCTGGCTGGAGACCTGGCTTGCAGCCTGGTTCTGTGCCCTGGCTGGGAATTGAACCAGTGCCCTTTGGGTTTGCAGGCTGATGCCTTATCCACTGTGTCACCAGCCAGGACCCCTTTCCACAACTTTCTGAGTAGACTAGACATCACTGCCCTGAATTTATGGAAGAGATGTTGGGGCTCAGAGTGGGTAACACATTGTTGACAGCAATTTTATATAAAAGCTAATTAATGCAGGTATAAATATGAGTTAACTTGTTATCGGTCAACAAGGTTTGGGCTTGAACACACAAGTTTTTTCATGGCTGGTCAACAATGTGTTAACTAACCTGCTTTAGGGCACAAAGCTTGTAGGGATAGAAAGGGGATTTGAACCCAGACCTACCTGGGTCTAAAGCTCATGCTTCTTTACCCTTGGCTACACACTCGATGAGCTCGGTGGTATCTAGAGAGGACACTAGCCCTACCACCACTCAGGCCCCCACCTCCTTTGAATCTCACAGCACTTCATACCAGCTCCCCGCCAGCCACCATTCAATCTCTAACTCCCAGCCCGGAGGCTGACAAGGGCAGGCAGCCTTTAAGTAACACCACAAACAAAATGTCAGGGCCTAGTACAAGCTGTCTGGCCAACCTGACAGGTGCTAGGTAAGTGTGGGTGGGGTGGGAGGCAGAAGCTAGGCACTGACCCGCCACTCTTCTTGGTCTTGAGGATCATGTCCTTGTTGCATTGTGGGCACTTCCTCACAGGTTCTGGCACGGCTGGATAGATGGCTTCTTGCTGGGCCACTTCTGTTCCTTCCCCAAAGTACCGGGATAAGGCCTCATCTAATCTGGAGGAACAGCAAAGCATGCACAAATGTCCTTACGTGCATACAACATGTGTGTGACCTGGGGAAGCAGTTGGCTGGTCAGCCTCAGACCTGATTCAAAGACTGGAGACCAACAGAGGACTGCATTGGCTAAGCAGGCCTGGCTCCTGTGGCTGCTGGAAGCTCCCAGGAGGGATCTAGCTACTAGGCAGCCACCTCTGCCTCATCAGCAGGCCCATATCAGATGCACCTACACGTATAGGGTCCATGCAACACTCCTAAAGTGACTGTCTGGGTTTAAGTTTAAACTAGTTCATGTATTTTTCAAAACTGGTATGGGGTAGAAAACATTTCTAACAAAATGTACACATGCTTGCTAAATGGCCACCTCCAAACATTCCAGAGAGCAGGTCATACAGCAGCACTTGGATTTACTGATATATGATTGTACTGCCTATACTAATCAAGAGACTGGCATTTCTAAAGCCAAGAGCCCAAAATAACTGGACCAGATCCTTCTGTTTCCTGTCTCTATATGGACAGGGAACTCTATGGAAAGGAATAAACCAAACCCAGGATGAAAACCTGAAGGGAAAGAGCCAGGTAACAAGACCGGTGGTCAAGGTAACTGGCCTGTGGGGACTTAATCACTTGAAGGGTAGGGTTATGGAAACATCTGGTTTATGCTGAATCATCTCATGAACTCCCACTTCTTAGGGAAATGTCAGGACCCAAGCCACAGAGCTAAGCACCCCATGTGCAGACGGGCAAGGCCAGGCACTCACTTCTTAGCTTTAGCCACAGCTTCAATGAAAACCTGCTTGTATTTCTGGACTTGCTGCCTTAGAACCACAAACTTATCTTTCTTTCCCTCACAGATCAGCTTCAAATCGGCTTCCAGCTCAGCCCGCAGGTCAGGCTTGGACATCTCGTAGCCCATGGCATCATAACCTGCAGGGAGAAGAGCAGTGTCCTGCACAGCCCAGAAAACATGACAGGAACTTTAGTGACATAGTCTTTTCAGCTACTCACTGCATGCTCCCACCTCCTTACCTTCCACAAGTCCCATGCCCAGATGCCCAGGGAGAAACCGCTTGTCTGAGGTGAGCCCGACGTACATCCGAGCTTTGATCGTCTCAATGTGCTCGGCGTGCGTAGCATCAGTACCTGAAAACCACTCCAGGTTACTCAGGTTAATCTAGACCTCTTTCCCAGACGTCCTTGGGGTCCCCTTCCTCTACCTAGATTTCCTATTCTCGCTTAGACACCTCCATTCACATCTGCCTGTACAAAGACCACAACAGCCATCTCACCTCTCCCTCACACCTGCTTACTTACTAAATCTGTCACCACCAGCTTTGAAGTTCTAAGTCTTTCTCCCCAGTTCCATGTATCAGAGCTACAGCCAGGGCCTCCACCACCTCATCTACATCATCCTAAGTATCCTCACTTCTGGTTTCTTCCTCTACCTACATACCCCATTCCTCATGCTGTGGCCAAAGGGACCTACCTTTAAACACATAGCTCTGCCATCAGGGAAATGCAAACCAAACTTACAAAGGAATATCACTTCATGCATCTTTGGATTGGTATAATGAAAAGCACAGGTAATAGCAAGTGTCAGCGAGGATGTGGAGAAACCAACACCCTCACAAATGCCGAAAGAGTGTAACATGGTGCAGCTGCTGTATGAAAGCCTTAGGGGTTGCTCAAAAGGCTCAACAGAGTCACCACATGACCCAATAATTCTGCTCCTAGGTTGTATACTCGAGACCCAAAAACATGTCTACACAAGAACTTGTACATAAACGTCCACTGAGGCATTCATGATAGCCACAAAATGGAAACAACCCAAAAGTCCATCACCTGAAAAAAATGCAGAATAGTATTCAGTAAAACAAAGAAACCAAGTGCTGATACATGCTACAACATGGATGGATCCTGAAAACATCCTAAGTGAAAGAAGCAAGTTACAAAGGGCCACATACTGTAAAATTCCACTTATAGGAAATGTCTAAAATAGGCAAATGTATTGAGAAAAATCAGTGGTTGGCAAGGGCTGGGGAAACTTGAAGAGGAGGGGAAATGGGGAATGACCGGGTATAGAGTTTCTTTTTGAGGTAATGAAAAGGTTTGATTTGTAGTGATAGCTGCGTAATTTTGTCTGATGACCTTTGGATTTGCAGGCTGGTACTCAATTCACTGAGCCATACCATGCAGGGCACAATTACATCAATGAATTATAAATGAGAATCATGTCTCAATAAAACTATTAACGTTTTTAAATGCAGATCTACGGAAGCTCCTTTCCTTAGAAACCTTAGATGGCTCTGTGCTGCTCAAGCTCCTTGCTCAGCTCAGTATGGTTCATCAGATGACCTTTCTGGCTTCACATCTATTACTGCCCCCAACCCCAGCAGCACATGGTTTCCTGGCTGTGTCCTTTTTACACTACTGAGGCTTGCCTTTACTCATCAGATTTTCTTATTATGAGATTTTAAGGTCCTTGCAGAACCCATCACGTTGTATCTAACATGTTGGTTTGTTTTGTTTCTCTTGCTAGACAAGCTCTTAAAGGGAAGGGCTAGGCTGTACTCCTCTCTGTGTACCCAGGGCCTAAGCCTCATATATTTCTTCCTGAAAGATTATACTTAGTTTTAGAGAGAGAGTAAGAGAGGAAGAAAAAGGGCGAGAAACATTGATGTGCAAGAGAAACATTAATCAGCCGCCTCTTGTATGCCCCCAGTTGGGAATCTGGTCTGCAACTGTGCTGTGACTGGGAATCGAACCAGTGACCTTCTGGCCTTGGGAAAATGCTCAATCCACTGAGCCACACCAGTCAGGGCAGGCTTCATGGTCCTGGGGGATGAACTACCTCTAATTTTACCTAAGTGTATCGGCTCTGGATAGTCCAGTGCTGGCCAGCGGACTCCAGGTCACAGCATGACTTCCTGAGATACAGAGCTACAAAACTCACTTTGTAGGGAGGCAGCTACACCCCAGAGACAACAGTCTGCTTCAGTAACATACCCAGGGAGTCTCCCTCCCCTCCATCCACTTTCTCTCCGATGTATATTAGACCTTCAAGATGAGGCTCACAGACACACTCCTCAGAGCTGGGGTGAGAACCAACAACGGCCAGCGGGTGGGCTACAGGACTTGCTGGAAAGAACCATTCTGGCCGGGATTTTATTTTTAAACTTAAGTGCTTTTTAAAAACAAACAAACAAATAAACAAACAAAATATATCTTTTCCTTCACTGGTGTGGCTCAGTGGATTGAGTACCGGCCTCCAAACCAAAGGGTCACTGGTTCAATCCCCAGTCAGGCACAAGTCTGCACTGTGGGCCAGGCCCCCCGTTGGGGCCTTTGGAGAGGTAACCACACACTGATGTTTCTTTCCTTCTCTTTTTCCCTTCCTTCTCCTCTCTCCAAAAATAAATAAGCAAAACCTTTATAAAGAGAAAAAATATATATTTTTTATTCTTCAATTATAGTTGATGTACAGTATTATATTCAATTCAGGTGTACTACCCAGTGATTAAACATTTATAGAACTTATGAAATGATCACCCCAATAAATCTAGGACCCGGCTGCCACCACATAACCTACATTCTGATTCCTAAACAACTATGGGGAATGCTTTAACAAAAATCTAAGAGGATGGTCCCCCAAGGCCAACAGCAGGCTGGCAAACTGAGGCCCCCTTGGGGACCTGGCTGTAACCAGGGGAGGGAGCCCGCTGCGAGCAAAGGGCAGTGACATATGGTGGTGGCTGCTGCTCACCTCCAAACTGTCTGTGTGGAGCAAAGGCTCAGGCTGCCCAATCTCCTGATAATTCAAAAGACGGAAAATCCAGATTTTTATATGTAATTTACCAAGTTTCACAAGTTGATATCTTAATCAAACAAACAAATCCCAGCATGGGCAAAAAATACTGAGTCTATTGGCAGCCCCTGCTCTCAGCTGAGACCTGCAAGTTACGGCAAGTGTCTGTCTTCCCAGGCAGACCTCACTTGATTTCACTTCACAGATACTGTGTTGACATCAACAGCCGGGCAAGACTCTCCATCAGTAAAAACGTTATAATTCCCCAGATGATGGTTAGCATTTTTTTTTAGCAATAAAGTATTTTTAAGTATATACATTATTACTTTTAGATATAATGCCATCGCACATTTAATAGACAACAATATAGTGTAAGCCTAACTTAAACCAAAAAAGTTGTGTAACTCCCTTTACTGTGGGAGTCCACTATCTCTGATGATGTGCATGTGGATGGTGCAGGGCATTGACTGCAGGGTTATTTGGATCTGTTTTAATAACTCACACACTTTGTGAGCCTAGGTTAAATTCTTAACTTCTGTAACCCCCCCACTTCAGCTATAAAGCAGGGTCCAAAGTTAATACCCACATTTATTTAGAGTTGTTACAATGCAGAGCAAGTAGTTACCGTGACAACGAGCTACTGACCAATGCCATGCTTTTCCATGAGGGCAATGAGGTCGGCCTCAGTGAGCAGCTGAGGGGGGCTTGTCTCCCCGTCCACCATCTGCACAGTGCTGGGCTGAAAGCAGGAGCCTCTCTCATAGACAGGGAGGGTCTATAGAGAGCAGCAGAAGTATCAGTCAAATCACTCTGCCATGGCATTCAGGCAAAAGAAATCTTGCAGTTCAAACAACATGTCCTGGTCCTTCCGGTGGCCCTGGGGTGGGAATACAGCTGTCGTCCCCTCCTCCCTGAGACCCATGGGGTGAGACATGGATTCCAACCTTTGACTGAACCTATGATTCATCACCTTGTCACTCCAGCGATCATATGGGTAAACGTCCAGATAGTTTCGAGCCAGAATCACAAGGCCATGGGCCACAAAGCGCTCCTGAGCGATGTCAATTTCCACAGTAGTCTCCTGCCCCTGAGCATCCTGGGAGCAGCAAGCTAGGAAATGGCGAACGATGAACTCGTATAGTCGCTGTTCATTTCCCTATGAAGAAAAGAAAAGTCTGAAATTTCCTCCAGAGTAACAGCACTCAAGGATCTCAGCATCATTGGTAGTTTCACCTGGTTTAGGCCACCTTTCAGTCCCGAGTTCCTCACAGGAAAGAGTACACCACTGCTGGTGCCCCTGCACTAACTCAGAGTGCCAGTCAGCACGACTGTGTGCTTATGGGTTTAGGCCAATAAAACTACAGCTTTCCTCAGGCAAAGACAAGCAAGGAAGTCATGTTGCCCTCAAAACTGGGTAGTAATTCTTTTTATTTATTTTTTAATTAAAAAAAAGTCCTCGCCTGAGGATATATTCACTGATTTTATAGACACAGGAAAGATGAAAGAGAGACAGACAGACACACACACACACACACATTGATATGTTGCCTCCTACATGTGCCCTGACTGGGGACTGAACTCATAACTTAGGTATGTGCCCTGAGCAGGGATCAAACCTGCAACCTTTTGTTCTAAGGGACAATGCTCCAATCAACTGAACCACCCAACCAGGGTAAGAAGTAATTCTTCTGACATAAATGCAACCTAAGCAGAAAACAAGGTGAAGGCATAAGAAGCGAACAAGACACCTTTGTACTTAAGAGGTAAATATGCATCCAGTAGCCTTAGGCCAACTTCATGAACACAGGGGTCATAGTGATTTTCTGCCAATTCAGTAATCAAGCAGTTGGTGAGGCTCAATCTATCAAAAGCTCGTAAGATGTTCATGCTCATTTCCATTAATTCTCCTTCTAAGAATGTGAGAGATTTGCACTAATATTTATGTATATAAATGTTAATTTTAGTATATCATGTATCAAAAAGTTGAAAACAACTTAATCCTTCAAAAACAGATTTGGCAAAATAAATTATGGGGTATCTATGCCATCCTTAAATATATTTTAAAATATCTCAGCATACGGGGAAATATGAAATGCAAAAATGTAGTTTATAAAACTAATGTCATAATTTTTTTAATTAAATTTTTAAAAGATTTTATTTATTATTTTTAGAGAAATGGGAAAGGAAAGAGGCAGAGAGGGAGAGAGATAGCAGAGTGGTCGCCCTTTTACCTGCCTCCAGCTACGGACCTGGCTAGAGACCTGGCTTGCAACCTGGTTATGTGCCCTGGCTGGGGAATTGAATCAGCAACCTTTGGGTTCACAGGCCAGCACCTTATCCACTGTGCCACCAGCCAGGGCTCTCATAATTTTAATGTAAGAATATTATATACATGCATAGAAAAAAGGGGGTTCTCAGTAGAGGTAACTTTTCCCTGTTACAATTGTTTGCATTTTCTGAATTGCCTAAAATGAACATGTATTACTTTTAAAATCAGAAAAAATACTACATTATTAAAAGAAGATTAAAAAAAAAAAGACCAGAATTTACTAACCTGCACATGTCAAATAAGTATGATTAGCTTGGGCCTCATGGAGCATACTCAGCAGCTGAGCAAAAACTAAGTGCGGCAGTCCCGCTGTGACTGGGGTATGACAGTAGGATGACGTAAATTTTAAGAAGGTGATGGAAACCGATCCTTTCTTAGGAGGACAACAGGGCTAGGTGTCTCTCAATGGGTCTGGGAGGGGCTAGGTGGAAGCTGGCAGAATTGTGATACTGACATCCCTTTTCTGAAGTGGAACAGATATTTCAAAATCACTTAGTTCTATAGTAAGAGCCCACAGAGTAAATATGAACCCTACTGCTGACCCTTCACCTCCCTCTGGGTTGCAGTAGGCTATAGTCAGGGAAACCGACCTGCAAGGTGCTGGTGTATTTGGTAGGGTGGATGGGAGGGTGAGCTTGGTCAGACTTGTTCCCGTTACGTGGGGTGGGGCCACCCCGCTCCAGAATGCTCTGGGCAAAAGACCCCCAGTGAAGATCCTGGGTTTGCTGTTCCACCAGTGCCACCAGGTTTAAGTCTCTGGGGAAAATGTTTGTTTCAGTCCTGGGATAGCTGATGTACCTAACATGAAGGCAAACAGAACAAAAAACTGGTCTATAAACAACTGAATTAGACTGAATACACCTGGTGACACCTGCAATACTCTATCTGATCCAGCCAACTCAAGTGAAGACAACCTCAGTTACTATGTCAAGGAAATTTGAGATGTGTGCCCCCCACCGGCCATGAGGTGAGAAGCAGCAGGCTCTCCTGCTAGGACTCAAAAAGAAGCCAAGACAAATGACAGGATGGCACAGTGTAGGGCACAATTGCTGCAGCTCAGCCAGCAGCTGTACGGCTGGTCCCCTCTGGTGACAATCTGACAGAGCAACCTGGATGAGCCCCATGGCCCTGACACTGCAACACTACCAGCTTTGTTTCTTCTGTTTTAAATTTTATTAATTTTTTTAGAGAGAGAAGAGGGAGAGAAACACTAATAGGTTGCTTCTTGCATGCCACCAACTGGGACCTGGACTGCAGCCCAGGCAGGAGCAAGAATTGGACCAGTGATCTTTCAGTTTGCAGGCCAGTGCTCATCTCACTGAGCCACACCTCACCACCACCTTTCTTGAAGCAACAGTGCCTCCCAGCAAACTGATGTGGCTTCTGTTTGCCACTTAAACATTATTGAGAGTGTTTGCGTTCTTTTTTTCATACATGTCTGAAACCCAGGATATTTTCAAACTTAAGTACATCCCAATTAGGGCAACCCAAATTTCAAATGCAGCATGTGGCTGATGACCCTTGGGGGAGCATAATTTACAACAGGCAAACAACTCCTAAATATGCTTCTTCCCACCTGCTAGGGCCCCAGGGGGAGTTGCTGAGGAATCCACCTGCCAGGGCTCCAGTTTTAGAAAAGATTTTGAAATGACTTTTCCATTATCAGAAAAATCAGTGTCAAAATTCTTCTACTTCACCTGGCTGGTGTGGCTCAGTAGATTGGCACCAGTCTGCAAACCCAGAGGTCACTGGTTCCATGACTAGGGCACATGACCAGGTTGCAAGCCAGGTCTCCAAGCAGGTCCCCAGTTGGAGGCAGGTAAAAGGTAACCATACATTGATGCTTCTCTCCCTTCCTTCCTCCCTGCCCTTTTCTCTGAAAACAATGAGTAAGATCTTAAAAAAAAATTCTTCTACTTCAGAGCTTAGCTGACATTTAGACAGTTTGTGCTTCCCCATAAGCTCCATTTCTAACATATTTCACTCATCAAACTCTATTTCCAAATGTGGGATACTTACCCTTGAGTGTAGAGCTTTTCAGCAATCTTCATTGTTTCTTTGGCATTTATTCTCAACTTCCGAGAAGCCAGCTTCTCAAGCTCCTGTTAAATGTGTCAACAGTCACATTAGGGCACTGTGTGTGTCAGAGGGCACAACACTACCACACAAGTCATCTTCAGACTGCATGGCACTACCCCTCCAGCTGCTGTCTGTCACACCAAGGGAGAAGACTGCTAAGGAAAGGCTTCTGGGCCTATCAGGCTGAGCCAGATCCGCTCCAGTGCTTCTCAGACCCTGATATGCAGAAGTAAAAATCACCTAAGAAGCAAGCAGATTCCAGGGCCCTGTGCACTAGGGATTCTGACAGGTCAGGGAAAGAGGTCGGAAATCTGAGTTCTTAACAAGTATCTAATAAATTGATGCTAACAGAGACGGTCTGAGAACTACCACTTGGGAGCACCATCTGAGACCCAGTCAATTCCCACGAATGATGGATGCCATTCTTCCAGGGCTCCTGGGAGGTAATCGACTGCCTTTTCCCAATGGGGACATCCCAACAATAATGGCTACATGTCAAAGTATATTTACCAGTAAGGAATAAGATACTTATGCCTACTATGAGAAATCAATCCTTAACTCTCCAGTCATCTCTCAGCCTCTGTGCGTACATGTGCATGTATGCACACGCAGGTCATTTCCAAGGTAGAGTGCATTCATTGCCCACTAGTCCTGCCTGTTTCTGAGCCTACACATTCTGCACGTTCAACCTCTCAAGTTAGCCTCAACATGAATTACATTCTGAATTTTCCTGCCAAATGCTGACTAGAAAGGGGCACCCTAGTATGGTGTACTCAGATTTGTGTCCAATGGGGGTGACTCGTCTCAGGGTCAAAAAATTTGAGAAGCCCTGTTCTATAATAGGCTTATAAAGCATATATATATATATATATATACACACATTTTTTTTTAATTTAAAAATTTATTTATTACTCTCAGAGAGAGGGGAAACGAGAGAAGCAGAGAGGGAGACATCAATGTATGGTTGCCTTTCACCTGCCTCCAGCTATGGACCTGGCTGGAGACCTGGCTGGAGACCTGGCTTGCACCCTGGTTATGTGCTTGGCTGGGGAACTGAACCAGGGACTTTTGGGTTTGCAGACCAGCACCTTAGTCACTGTGCCACCAGCCAGTCATAAAGCATATATTTAAATGTTTACACAGATTATGTAGAAACATTCAAAGAAAATTGCTTGGGTGAAAACAAACAAACAAACTATTCTAATTTCAGCTCTAAAAAATAAGCACATGAAAAAAAATAGGGAAGAGAAAACACCAAGGTTAGATCAGTATTTACACAAGACTGGCATGGTGATGGGTGATTTGTCTTCCACCTTTTCATTTCACAAACCCCACAACAAGCAGTTATATTGCACTAATAACTTATTTTAAAAAGGTACTGAGACCAAGCAGGCCCATGGTTTGGAGTTTCCATTTTTTTCTAAGTGCTTTCCTGTGTGGTGCTGTGAAGAATGATACAACTGGGCCATCGCCTGCAGCGGAACCCTGGTCCCAAAAACAGGAAATCAGGGACCCCTCCAGAACATACCACAGTGTCCAGAGCTTGAGGCCTCCATTTGCTCTTTGCCTTAGAACTGACTTCCACCACGGTCGCTGTAGGATCCTAGAAAGCCAAGAAAAGCCAAGAAAAGCAGAGGCTACTCTATAAACTGCTTTCCAGCAAAAGCTCCTACTTGTTCTGGGTCACAAGCACCTCCCACAGAAGACCCTGCGCCACCTGTGAAAGCCTCCACAGTGTGACACTGGCCTTCAGCCCACAGTGTGGCCAATGTCATTGCCACCTTCCCACCCAAACCAAGACCCCAAGGGGAAATATCATAAACAGCCTACGCATCTCCTAAGTATAGTTTCCTATTTCACATGTATGGTGTTACTTACTTTTAAATTCTCGGTAATATAGTTAGAAATAGGAGAAATACATAATATAACTTGAAGAACTTGAATCTTAAGAGCAACTTCATACTTGTAAGAGATTTCAAATGGACAAAGAACTCAGGTTAAGTGATTTGTTAATGAGACTATTTGTTTCTCAAAATCCAAATAGAGTGGGGCCAGGTGCTCTTGACAAGGAGCTCCAAGTATCCCACCTGCTTTTTTTTCACATGCTAGTAAAGCACAAAAAAGTGTAGGTGTTTTTTACTGAACAAATAAATGTGCAGCATGGTTATGAGGCTTTCAGGGTAAAGGGTAAAGGATTTCTGGGAGGCAGTGTGGTCTGAGGAGCATGAGTCAGATCCAATGGGAGCCAGTCTGGCCTCTGCCCCTCATTAGCTTCAAAGTGTCTGTGTACAGTTCCTTCACTTTGTCCAGTTTCCTCATCCATAGCATGGCGAGGGCAACCTTGCCTGCACAGACACTACCAGGACTAAAGAACATTTACGTGTACACATCTAGTGTGTCTAATACCTAGCAGGTGCTCAGTAGATATTACCCGCCTTAGCAAATCAATATTAAACCTACCCATGTGCTATAGCCAAAAAGCATAGCTCACTCATCAAACCTAGAGAGCACCAAAATTTAGGTACTGCTGTGGGCAGCACCTGGGTTAATACAGGCAGTCATGCACTGACAGACAGGAAGAAGCGTCGCAAGGTGGACCCGTCTAAGGGAAGCAACTGGGCTGCTGCCTGGCCTGTGCTGGCCCATGGCCTGAACTGGTCATGGTCCTTTGTATGTGCTTTTCTCTCCTAACAGACTTTCCCCAGGTCCTCCTGCTAATCACTCTGGCCTTCACTCACATTTCAACCCTGAGATGGCTTTCATGATCACCATGCCTGGAATAGTCCTCTTCTTGTTCCCCTAGTCATTTATCATTGTATAAAACTAACTTGTTCACTTGTTTATGACTTCCTTTTCTTTAGATTTCACCTGACCAATGGCAGAGAGAGTTGGACCAGATGCTGCCCAAACTCCTTCCAGCTCTAGGAGTCTATGACGTAGATGGGTCTGGCTGATCCTTATTCTTATTATCTTTTTATTTTTATGTATTAATTTTGAGAGAGAGAGATACATCAATTCATTGTTCCACCTATCCATGAACTCATTGGTTGCTTCTTGTGTGCTCTGTGACTTGGGATCAGACTCGCAAGCTTGGTGTGTCGGACAGGGCCAAGCTGATCCTTATTAATTGCTAATGACAGTAATTCAGGGAAAAATTTCAGCTATACTCATATATTTCCTAAAATTTCGATTTTACCTACATGTTTCACAGATCCTTTCCTTCCACATTTTTAGTGCTGGTTTAATGGGGTTCTACTGGTCCCCAAAAAGTGATCTCCTGAGATGCAAACTGAGAAAGCAATAGTTCAATGGAAAAATGGGACAGGACCACTCCTGCCAGAACAGAGGGAGGGGCTGGGAAACTGCAGGTCACTGAGGTGTCAAACTGTTTCCTACCTCCATGCACAGGTGGTAGAGGACGAGACACGCTGTATGGTTAAAGAGACGATGCCTTTTCCAACTGAATTCAACAATGCCATCTCTGTGGTCGTGAGTTACTATTGGGTAAACACAAATAGGAAGGCTGTGACCCAGAGAGCCATATGACACGACAGATAAAACTAGAAATATCATAGTGAAAGTCAAAGGCATATGAAATAGGCAAGATCACTGAGGAAACCTCAAGTGG
This sequence comes from Noctilio leporinus, assembly GCA_004026585.1. Classification (NCBI taxonomy): domain Eukaryota; kingdom Metazoa; phylum Chordata; class Mammalia; order Chiroptera; family Noctilionidae; genus Noctilio; species Noctilio leporinus. Next base: position 50,261 of record PVIW01001618.1, on the reverse strand, counting down.
ATCCTAAGCACTATAACAGGACAGGGTGAGGGACACTGCTGCTGGTCCATGGTGCCCTTGGTCATTCCTGGGCCCTTAGTTCCTATTTGATGAATGGGAGCATGGCCCCTCCCACCATGTGGGAGTATGATCACCATCAGATAGTGACTGTGGGACCAACCTTGGGAGCCCAGCCAACTGTTGTTCAAAAAGGCCAAACAGAACCTGTTCTCAGAAATGAGCCTGGACTGTAAACAGCTGCAGAGAAACACCTTGCATTTGGTCTTACACAGTTTAAGTATAAGCATGTCCCCCACCTCCCGCAACGTGTCCTGCTTATTTTATTCCCTGTACTCTACAGTGTATATAACCTTGTCCCGGAAAAGTCTGGGTGGTAGTATAATTTCACCGGTCAGTTACCACCAGTGCACGCATAAGTTCTAATAAACCCATGTCTTTCATGTCCAATCCTCTGGACTGACAATACGCTGAGGTTCTCTAGGGACTCAGTTCTTTGCATATCAGGGTTCTGTATCATAAACAACACCCCCTGCCCTACCTTTAATTTTGTGGAAGATTTCTGGCACAAACGCTTGAATAGCTTTGAACCTCTCCACCACAAACCCCAGTGTTGGGAATTGGCAGCTGCCATAACTGATCAGCTGTTCTGCCAACACCTCGGGAAAGATCTTCTGAAGCCGCAGGGTCTGGAACCGAGTGAAGGCAGCTCCTGGAAAGTGAGACGGACAGGAGAAACAAGAAAATGACTGACTGTAAGGCCAGAGCTAGCTGCATATGTTTACACACGAACTTCACTCTGGGTTCCATAACCTAACACCCAGTGGCCACATGGGTCTGTAGAGGTATCCACGTGGGTCCTCACCGATCCTGAGGTCCAGCTCCTGCCTCACATCCACAGCATCGCTCACCCTCTGATCGGGCTCAGTCAGGTTTTCGCAGGCCGCCCTGATGGCTCGGGGGGTGATCTCAGAGAAACGGGCTCTTAACACCTGCAGAGTGGGCTTCACTGCGGAACAGAAGGACTTACTGAGGTCAAAGTTAAGTCATATTGCCCCCAGCTTGAATGCCTCACTTTTCTTTTCTTTCTTTCTTATTTTTTATTATTTTCAAAGATTTTATATAGAGAGGGGAAGGGGAAGAGAGAGAGGAAAATATGAACGTGTAACTGCACCTCCTGTGCCCCCAACTGGGGACCTGCAACCCAGGTACGTGCCCTGACTGGGAATCCAAGCAGCAACCCCTTGGTTCAAAGGCTGGTGCTCAATCCACTGAGCCATACTAGCCAGGGCTTCACTTAAACCACCCTGAGAAAGGTAAACAGTTCAAGAAGCTTCAAGGTATCCAATTTTACTGATAAGTTAAATTAACAATATGCTCTCTAAGAGATAAACTTCATAATTTTTTTTTAAATTTTATTGTTGTTGTATTACATCCATCCCTTTTTTGCTCCCCTCTGTCCCCCTCCCCACCCACCCTTTCCCCCCTAAACTTCATAATTTATAATTTATAATTATAATTGCTAAACTGAGTATTGTCAGAAATAAAAGTGCAATGAATTTAGCTTTTAACTAAAATTCTCTGGGTGAGCCTTTCAAGATTTGAATTTCTCTTGCTCTCTTAGGCTTTTTGGGAAAAGAAAAATGTTAAAAGATCTTATGGGGGAATTTCATGTCCTGTCAGGGAAGTAACAGAGGATACATACACTGTCCCTGAAAAATAATGTATTTACATTGCAGGAGTCATTATGACTTCAAACTCAAGGACATGCTGGGAAAATTGCAATACCACCAGTCTCTGAAGCTTGAGAATGGCCTGCATAGTACTTCATCTAAGTTATCTGAAATCATTAACCCTTTGAGCATCATTTTGGTTCACTTCAACAATTATTTATTAATGTTCAGGAGATAATATAGGTTGCCTTAGCTCAGTGGGTTAGAGCATAGTTCCAACGTGCTAGGGTTGTAGGTTTGATCCCTGGTCAGGGCACATGTATAAGAGGCAATTAATGAATGCATATATGAGTAGAAAAATAAATCAGAGCTTCTCTCTCTCTCAAATCAATATTTTTATTTATTTATTTTTTAAAATTTTATTTATTAATTTTAGAGAAAGAAGGGAGAGAGGCAGAGAGGGAGAGAGACATCTGTGTATGGTTCTCTTTCACCCGCCTCCAGCTACAGAGCTGGCTAGAGACCTGGCTTGCAACCTGGTTATGTGCCCTGGCTGGGAATCGAACCAGCGACCTTTGGGTTTGCAGGCCAGCACCTTATTCACTGTGCCACCAGCCATGGCCTCAAGTCAATATTTTAAAATACAGATTTTAAAAACTGAATCTTGCACACCTAAAAATTGTATGTTATTAACAATAAACTTAAAAAGGGAAAAAGTTAAAAATGAACAAAAAATAAAACAAATGAAATATTCTATTTATATCCTCATCCAAGGATACATGTATTGATTTGAGAGAAAAAGAGAGAGAGAGAGAAATATTGATCGGTTGCCTCCCATACAAATCCCTACTGGACTACAGGATCAAAACTGCAACCTGGGTATGTGCCCTGACTGGGAATTAAACCTGCGACCTTTTAGTGCATAGGATTGCGCTTCAACCAACAGAGCCACACTAGCCAGGGCCAAATGAAAATATTTTAGAATTAATTTTCATACTTTACATATGGTACTTAAGAGTCTTGTAAACATTCAATATGTATTTTTTAAAAATAAAACATAAATCTCTGCTCTCAAGGAGTTGGCCATCTGCTTCAGGGCCTGTGCCACTTGTTGGCTTATTTAGTTCTCATAACGCTCTAGAAACTGTGTCTGACAGGCCTGACTTTCCAGATGAAGTAGCCAAGGCACTCAAGGGGTCAGAGATTTGCTCTAGACACATAGCCAGTGAAGAGTGGCAGGTGGATTCAGGAGGAAGAGTATATGGGGAAGAACCCAGGCATAGACCCTCGCACATAGTTATAGGAGAGTCATCTATTTATGTGGTCCCAAAGCACAGAAATGCAGGGTGGCCCACTTACCAGCCTTGCATACGTGGATAATCTCAAACCCGATATTTTCACCTTCTCTGTCACAGTCAGTCCAAATCACCAGGGCCTGACATTGCCGAGTCTCTCGTTCCAGAGTTTTCTGAAGTTCCAGGTGGGAAATGAGCAGTAAGAGACCAGCCCCCAAAACAATCACTTCACATCTCTCTACTAAACAGATCTGACTCTTGAAATATGCCAACTTGGTAAGAAAAAAGAAACCAGACAAAACCATTTTTACCAGTTTTAAGGATGGTGAAGAAGTTAGTGCAGTCCTCCAGATTAGAATCATAGACCCATTCACGAGCTTCTAAGAGATTGAGGGTAACTATACCAGCATGAAGAAACCTAAACTTAGCTCTAATACACACATATACCTCTAGTGGGTCTGGTTATGTTCTAGTTTAAAAAAACAAAGAACAAAAACCTCTCATTGAGTTTTATCCTAAGGATTCCCAATTACCATTGTACTAACTTATAGGTGTTTTGACTGCTTGAAAATGCAACAATTTACTGTCAAACGACTATTTACATTACTTCGTAGTCTCTTCATTCTAACTAGGGATGGGGTGGGAGCCAGAATTAATAATTTGACAATACTTATTCTTAAAGTTTAAACAACTACTATTCATAAAAAGGCTTACCTCAGTTCCTTGGCCACCTGGCCACTCATTTATAAAATGAGTGGGAATAATTGTTAAAGTCAAGGTACTTAAGTTTGGTTGAAAATCTTATCTCTAAATTCTAATGCATTTAAAATACAAAAGTCACTCAGTTCAATTATCTTGTGGTTGTTCAACTCCAATGCCATACATCTTCCAAAAGATCCTACCTTGATGTCTACAAAGTTCTCTGGGCAATACTTTTCAATTTCTGCTTCAAAGAGGACAAGGGGATTGCAGCTCTGCCTAGAGAAGAAATTAAAACACAAAAAACACCAAAGGGCCTCTGTTTTTTTGTTTGTTTTTTAATATTTTATTATTTTTAAAGAGGGGAAGGGAGAGAGGCTAAGAGAGAGAGAGACACACACATCAATGTATGGTTGCCTTTCACCTGCCTCCAGCTACAGACCTGGCTAGAGACCTGGCTTGCAACCTGGTTAATGTGCCCTGGCTGGGAATCAAACCAGCGACCTTTGGGTTTGCAGGCTGGTGCTTTATCCATTGTGCCACCAGCCAGGGCTTAAAAGGGCCTCTGTTTTAGTGAGGAAAATTTACTCCAATGCACTCATGTGTAACCACTAATAGCAAGTCCCATATAAAAATGCCAGAGAATTAAAATCAAGATTCTGACCCTCTGACTGCTACGAATAAATTCAAGAACACCTTTCTGAATATCTGCAATAGGATAAATGCAATCCAATAACTGCATGAAAAAGTTCTGACACAAATAAATGCAGCTGTTTATTTTAAACATATGGTAAAAATTCACAAAAAGTCAGTTAATCAGTTAATCCTAGATCATTACTATAGTCTCTACTTTGTTTCCCTGCCCATAATTCATATGCTAGTATCCTAACACCAAGTGATGATGCAGAAGGTGGGGCATTTAAAAGCTGATTAGGACATCTGGGTGAAGGGTCATGAGTGGGACTAGTGTGCTTATAAAAAACCCTACAAAGCTCCCTAGACCTTCTACCAGGTAAGGAAGTAGAGGGAAGGCAGCAGTCTGTAACCAGAAAGCCCTCATCCACCCATGCTGGTGGCATTCTGATCTCCTACTTGCAGCCTCCAGAACTGGGAGAAGTAGATCGTTGTATATAAACCAGTCTGTGGCATTTCATGACAGCAGGCTGACCTGACTTAGACAGTTACACGATAAAATCAACATGTCTCAAAACCGTGTAATATTTTATGACTTACTCCAAGAATTTGAAAGTTCCTACCCCAGGGACTGTACTGACCATTTGCGAAACTGCATCTGGAAATCATGAGCCAGCAAATGTCCAGAAACTGAAGTCATTATCATGGTAACATTCTAAATGATAACAAAATTTGAGTTAGTTTTTTAGTAACTATATTTTGCCAAAATCTTTAAAAAAAAAAAAAAAGTGGAGAAACTTCTAGTAAAGAAAAAAAAGGGGGGGTTGCAGGGGAGGGGGCTGAGGAATGAATAGGTGGTGCACAGAGTATTCTTATAGCAGTAAAAATACTCTGTATATAATAATAATAAATATGTTTACATATACAGTTGTCCAAACCCACAGACGGTACAACATGGAGTGAACCTCAATGTTAACTATGGATTCTGAGTGATAATGTGTCAAGGTAGGTTCCTTAATTATAACATATGTACTGTGATGAGGGATGTTGATAATGGCAGAGGCTGTGCATGTATGCGGGAGCAGAAGGTACATGACAGCTCTCTGTGCCTTCCCCTCAATTATGCTGTGGACCTGAAATTTCTCTAAAAAAATAAACTTTATAAAAAACAGAAGAGCCCTGGCTGGTGTGGCTCAGAGGACTGAGGCTGGCTAACTTTTCTGATTTAACAATTCTAAACTACAAGTAATTTAAGGAGGACTTGTGGTAAACAGCTGCTCTTTTTGGTCATAATTAACAACCTGATAAATGTACACCAAAATAGCACCTGAATGCATGCTTCACCTGTATGATGGAATGCTAAGGCACATACCTGGCCATATAAATGATAATTGAACTCGTAGATCTTGTTGAATTTCGAAAGTCCTTCCCTCTGTAAAATAAGACAGAAAGAAAACAAATACATAATCTACACAGAAAGGAATTCAGTATAAAGATCAAGCAACATCCTGCTAAACGGGAATATTAAAAAATGTAACATCTGCCCTGGCTGGTAGCACAGTGGATAAGGCACTGGCCTGTGAACCCAAAGGTCGCTGGTTCGATTCCCCAGCCAGGACACATAACCAGATTGCAAGCCAGGTCTCCAGCCAGGTCCGTAGCTGGAAGCAGGTGAAAGGCAATCATACATTGATGTTTCTCTCCCTCTATGCCTCTCTCCCTTCCTCTCTCTGGAAATAATAAATAAAATAAAATTTAAAAATGTAACATTGCTGGCTGGTGTGGCTCAGTGGACTGAGCACTGGCCTATGAACAAAAGGGTCGCTGGTTCAATTCCTAGTCAGAGCACATGCCTGGGTTGCGGGCCAGATCCTCTTTTGGGGGTGTGTGAGAAGCAACCCCACATTGATGTTTCTCTCCCTCTCTGTCTTCTTTCCCTCCCCTCTCCCTAAAAATAAATAAAATCTTGGCCCTGGCTGGTAGCACAGTGGATAACCCAAAGGTCACTGGTTCGATTTCCTAGCCAAGGCACATAACCAGGTCTCCAGCCAGCTGTGTAGCTGTGTAGCTGGAGGCAGGTGCAAGGCAAACATACATTGATGTCTCTATCCCTCTCTGCCTCTCTCCCTTCCCCTTTCTCTAAAAATAATAAGTAAAATCTTGAAAAAAAATACTACTAAAAATAAAATAAATGAAATCTTAAAAAAAAAGTAATAGTATTTCCTATAAATAAAAACTAAACTCAATTCCTAACACCATTTATTAAGTGGCCCCTCAAAACACAGTTAAAGCACAAGTAGCTCAGTGTTTATGAGCATGGTGGTCCATGTATGCCAAGATTGTGGGTTCAGTCTCTGCTCAGGGGTACAAATAAGAATCAACCAATGGATACATAAATGATTGGAACAACAAATTCATGTTTCTCTCTCTTTCTCCCTCTCTCAAAAATCAGTGAATTTTTAAAAAAAATTGTTATAAGCATCTACTTGATAAAGTCCAGGGAATTTTTATTCTGGATAGAAACCTTGAGATCAGCTAATACACATCTTTTTATAGGTGAGAATGGACTTGTCTATGGTCACAAGACAAATTAATGGCAGAGAGAAGGGCAGGGAGGGAGGAAGAAAGAGAGAGAAGCACTAATGTATGGTTGTCTTTCACCTGCCTCCAGCTATGGACTTGGCTGGAGACCTGGCTGGGGGCCTGGCTTGCAACCTGGTTATGTGCCCTGACTGGGGAACTCAATCAGCAACGGTTGGGGTCGCAGGCTGGTGCCTATCCACTGAGCCACATCAGCCAGGGCTACTTTTTATTTACTTTTAGATAGTGGGGAAAGAAGGGAAAAAGAGAGGGAGGGAAACATTGATGTGAGAGAGAAATGGCAACAACTGACTCATGTGCTCAACTAGGAACCTGGTTCAAAACCCAGGCATGTGCCCTGATCACAGTCAAACCCACTACCTTGGCATATTGGGAGGATGCTCTACCCAACTAAGCTACCCAGCCAGGGCAACCTTAATTTATTCTTGAATGCTGTTATCTCCAAGGTCCCTCTGGCTCCGAAATCCATTAACACTATGAGACCCAGTGAGAAGAGGAATCCAATCTGCACAGCATTTTTTCAGCTGCATTTATAGATGAGTAAGACCCTCTCTAAATACATCCCACCTTCTTCCACAAAGAGGGTTGTGATGCCAACCCCCTATATAGTCAAAAAATACAAGTATGACTTTGACTCCCCTAAAACTTTACTAATAGCCTACTTTGACTGAAGGCTTCCTGATAACACAGTCAACATATATTTTGTAATGTTATATGTATACTTAAAGTAAGCTGGAAAAGAAAATGTTATTAAGAAAATCATAAGAAAAATACATTTACAGTATTGTATGTATTTATAGGGGAAAAAAATACACGCATACATGGACCTGTGTGGTTCAAACCATGTTGTCTAAGGGTCAACTGCATTTATGTTGGTGAGTTTCACACCAATACTGTGCAGAAGACAAGAGAAAAAGGCCAATTGAGAACTGGGGAAATGCTCAAGGCCCAAGGACAATCAGGGTCAACAAGATTCTCCCTCAGGCTCACAAATACAATTTTCCTGCGTGGAGCACTCAGTGAGGCTCTTTAGGTATAATAGCAAATTCAGAGAGGGAATTTACGCATTTTACTATCTGATAGTTAACAGTTCATTGCTCTACCGTTGCCAATCAAAGAAACTCCCCTCTATAAATTCCAATTACTAGTTAAGTCTTTTTAGGACAGTAGTCCCTGATTATCCTCAGAAAATATATTCTAAGACCCTTATCAGATCCCTGAAGCTTTGAATACTACTATACAAGGTCAGTCCAGGAAAAGTCCAGCCATTGTTAATATAACAAGAATGGTTTGTATGACATTGATGTGACCTGTCAGCGGAGCATGGACTGGAATGCACATGAGTGAACCATGATAATTTCACTATATTTGTCAGTGGGGGTGGTAGATGCCACTGAATGAGTAAGTGTACTGTGTGACCATCACACTCAGAAAGATTGAGTGCATAGAGCAAAAAATCTACATCAAATTTTGCATTAAGCATAAACATTTCAGAACTTCTGGTCAAGATGGTGGTATAGATAAACAGAGCTCTCCTCCTCATAAAACCACATCAAACATGGACAACAGGTGGGATTAACTTTGGGGGGAATAGATGGGTGGGGAGGGGGACAGAGAGGAGCAAAAAGGGGATGGATGTAATACAACAACAAAATTAAAAAAAAAAAAAAAAACACATCAAAATTACAACTAAATTATAGAATAACCATCACACAGAACTGTCAGAAATCAAGTTGACTAGAAGGCTGCCGACAATGGAATTAAAGAAGCAGCATCTATTGGGACTGGTAGGTGAGGTGGAAATGTGGAATAAACTGGTCCCACATCCACTTGTGGTGCATAGAAATCCAAAAGGGCTATCTCAGAAGCAAGGGGTCCCAGCTCCACACCAGGCTTCCAGTGCCAGGAAGATAAATCCCCATAACTTCCAGCTGCAAAATGCAAAAATCAGTGGAAATTGAGTTGGTGGAAGAAACTAGTAGAGTCCCAAGCAATTATCCTTTAAGAATCTACGCATGGAGCGGGGAGACAGAGGCAAGGAAGGGGAGCAGCTTAGACAAGAACCTAGTATAAAGGAACCATGGACATGGTCAACAGGTGGGATTGACTTTGGGGGTAATGGGTAGGTGGGGAGGGGGACAGAGGGGAGCAAAAAGGGGATGGATGTAATACAACAACAATAAAAAAAATAAAAAAAAAGAATCTACACATGGACTTACTCAAATTCACCCCCTCTGAGCTCCAGCATTGGAGTAACAGCTTGAAAGGCACCAGTGGCATACAGGGAGGAACTGATGTGTCTAGCATCAAGGCGGGAGCAGGAGGACAGCTTTCTCCCAGACAGAAAGGCAGGCAAAAGCTTTGTCCCTTTTCTGAACCCTCTCTGCACAGAACCACATAGCCAGCAGGCAGGTGCCATATTTGAGACTTCATCAACCTGGCTAACACGGTTTGCCCAACCCTGGATATCCCCTGAGACTTCATCCTACCCAATTTACAGGCCCATCAAACTTTTATCATGACTTTCCCATATGAATAGCAGGTCTTGACTTAAGCTTCACTACTTCCTAAATCCTCTCAAACAAGCAACAATCAGCCTTAGTGAGCCCCCAACACTCATACCTCTTGCTCAATGGCCCCAGGCTTGACACTAGCAGCCCTCTCAGATTGCTGTATAGCTCAGACAGGGTGGCCCTGGGCAACACATAGGTGGGAAACTCCAGAACATGCACACCCAGTGGACAGCTACAGACCACAATGGCGCACCACCACCCTGCCCCAGCACAGCTGATGCTCCATAGAGGGCAGAGGTTGGGGGTTAGCAGTCATGCAGGTGACTGGCCTAAGTAAATTCCTCCATTGACCTACCAACAGCAATCAAGGCTCAACTACAGGAAGGTGTACTCAGCCCACACAAAGGATGCACCTTGAATACCCAGCTTTCGTGACAGAGGAGGCTGTGCCACTGGTCCCTATAGGACAACTACTATTCAATGCCATGCGCAAGTCATAGCAGCTCTACCTAATACAGAGAAACAAACACAGGGAGGCTGCCAAGATCAGGAGACGAAAAACACAGCTCAATGAAAGAACAGATCAAAACTCAAAAAAATGAACTAAACAAAAATGAGATACACAATCTATCAGATGTAGAGTTCAAAACACTGTTTATAAGGATGCTCAAGGGCCCCCACTGCCCTAGAATGTCTGCTCACCCACCCACTCTTGAGAACCTCAGCTAGGGCAATAGCTAGAGAGGCACCAGTCCCATATAGAAAGTGGGAGAAGTCCTTGGAAAAGGGGTGAGTGCTGAGCAAGCAGCACTGTTCCCTCTCTGATCTCACCCCCACATACAGACCATAACATGGTGAAATGAATAACCCCTGCACTGACAATACTTAAGGATCTGCCCCTTACAACATAACAGGTGCCAACAGCTCTACCTAAACACCGAGGCAAACACAGGAAAGCTTCAAGTTGAGGAGACAGAGAAGTACGGCCCAAAAGAGGGAGCAGATCAAGGTGCCAGTCGGAGAACTAAGCAATCAGGAGATAACCAACCTAATAGAGGCAGAGTTCAAAACACATGCTAATGATGCTCACAGACTTGACAGACATGCTTGAGTATAGCAAACGCATAAAGGAAAAAGTGAAGGCTATGCTAAGTGAAATGAAGGAAAATCCACACAAAACCAATGGTGAAGGGAAGGAAACTGGGCTTCAAATCAATGATTTGGAACATAAGGAAAAAATAAACAGCCAGAACAGAATGAAGAAACAAAAATTGAAAAGTACAGGGAAGCCCTGGCTGGTAGCACAGTGGATACAGCACCGGCCTGCAAACCCAAAAGTCGCTGGTTCAATTCCCAGCCAGGGCACAAAACCAGGTTGCAAGCCAGGTCTCCAGCCAGGTCTGTAGCTGGAGGCAGGTGAAAGGCAACCTTACACTGATGTCTCTCTCCCTCTCTAACTCTCTTCCTCCCCTTCTCTCTGGAAGTAATAAATAAAATCTTAAAAAAAAAAAAAAAAAAAAAAAAAAGGGAGGGGGACAGAGGGGAGCAAAAAGGGGATGGATGTAATACAACAATAAAATTAAAAAAAAAAAGTCTGAGGAAAAGCTTAGGAATCTCTGAGGCTATTTTATTTTTCACTTTTATTATTTAGAAAAGATTTTATTTCTAGAGAGAGGGGAAGGGAGAGAGGCAGAGAAACATCAATGTATGGTTGCCTTTCACCTGCCTCCAGCTACTCAACTGGCTGGAGACCTGGCTGGGAATCAAACCAGCAACCTTTGGGTTTGCAGGCTGGTGCCTTATCCACTGTGCCACCAGCCAGGGCTCTGAGACTATTTTAAATGTGCCAACGTTTGAATCACTGAGGTGCCAGAAGGAGAAGAGGAAGAGCAAGATATGGAAACTGAAAAATAATGAAGGAAAAAACTTTTCTAATTTGGCAAAGGAAACAGACATACAAGTCCAGGAAACACAGGGAGTCCCAAACAAGCTAGACCCAAAGAGGACCACACCAAGACACATCATAATTAAAATGCCAAAGATTAAAGATAAAAAGAGATCTTAAAAGCAGCAAGAGAAAAGAGAGTTACCTACAAAGGAGTTCCTTTAAGATTATCAGTTGATTTCTCAAAAGAAACTGCAGGCAAGAAAGGTAAAGCTGTCGTTCAGAATGGAAGGGCAGCCCTGGCTGGTAGTACAGTGGGTAAGGCGCCGGCCCGCGAACCCAAAGGTCGCAGGTTCCATTCCCCAGCCAGGGCACATAACAAGGTTGCAAACCAAGTCTCCAGTCAGATCTGTGGCTGGAGTCAGGTGAAAGGCAACCATACATTGATGTCTTTCTCCCTCTCTGCCTCTCTCCCTTCCCCTCTTTCTAGAAATAATTAAATAAAATCTTAAAAAAAAAAAAAAAAAAAAAAGAATGGAAGGGCAGATAAAGTGCTTCTGAGGCAAGGTAAAGCTAAAGGAGTTCATCATCATCAAGCCATTAGTATATGAAATGTTAAAGGGACTTATTTAAGAAAAAGATCAAAGCCCTGGCTGGTAGCACAGTAGATAAGGTGCCAGCCTGTGAACCCAAAGGTTGCAGGTTCGATTCCCCAGCTAGGGCACATGTAACCAGGTTGCAAACCAGGTCTCCAGTCAGGTCTGTGGCTGAAGGCAGGTGAAACGCAACCATACATTGATGTCTCTCTCCCTCTCTCCCTTCCCCTCTTTCTAAAAATAATGAAATAAAATCTTTAAAAAACAAAAACAAAACTGCAATAAAAAAAAAAAGGATCAAAACTGTGAACATTAAAATGACAACAAACTCACAACTATCAACAATATAATATTAAAACAAAAACAAAAACAAACCAAACCAGAATAGGATCAGAATCATATGTATTGAGATCACTGGAAAGGTTATCACCTGGGAGGTGGTAGGGGAGAAATGGGGAAATGGTGCAGGAATTGGGATACATAATTGGTGGATATAAGATAGACAGAGGGAAGTTAAGAATAATATAGGGCCCTGGCTGTGGCACAGTGGATAAGGTACTGACCTTATCGACTCTCAGCCAGCGCACATGACCAGGTTGCAAGCAAGGTCTCCAGCCAGGTCCATAGCTGGAGGCAGTTGAAAGGCAACCATACACTGATGTCTCTCTCCCTTCCCCTCTCTCTAAAAATAATAAATAAAATCTTAAAAAAAAAAAAAAGAGTAATATAGGAAAGAGTGAAATCAGGGAACTTAAATGCATGACCCATGGACATGAACTAAGGGGGGTGGGATTGAGACAACTGTAACAGCATAGTCAATAAAATATACTTTAAAAAGAGAGAGATGAAAACGCATCTGGAAACAGAAGGAAATGGATAGAGAGGACATTTAAGAAAGACTTCATAAAAGAGGTTACATTTTAGGTTGTCTTTTATTTTTCTTTTAAAAGACAAAGAGTTCATAACGAAAAAACGAAGGAAATGATCATTCCAGGACAATTTGTAAAAGCATGGTGAACTTTTAAATTCAGTTTCTATCATCCCCTTCCTTTCCATTCCCTCTGCTCCTACTCAAACTGTTCCAAGAGTTCTAGAGTTCAGGCCTTTGGTTTTTCACATGGGGATTCCAAGAGCTGTCTCCTTGACTCTACGCGTTCACTCTTCAAATCCTTTGCTGCCAGTGTGATTTTATAAAGCCCAAATGTGACCCCAGTACTCCCCAACTTAAAACCTACATTGCTGTTCTGGTCAGTTGGTTGGCATATCATCCCATGCACCAAAGGTTGTGGGTTCAACTTCTATTCAAAGCATACACCTAAGCTGGGGGTTCAACCCCTGGGCAGGGAGACAGGCCTGTACAGGAGGCAATCATCAATGTTTCTCTCTTGCTCTAAAATAAATATATGTATACCCTCAGATGAAGATTAAAAAACAAAACAAAACAACCCTACATTGCTCATATCAACTGATGCAGACAAAGCGTTTGAGAAATTTTCAACATTGTTTGTAATAAAACATCATCATACTCGATGGTAGAAAAGTGAAAGCTTTTCTTCTATAAGGAAAAGACAAGAATGTCTGTTGTCACCATTGCTATCCAAGATTACCAGATTTTAGCCAGAGCAATTAGGCATGAAAAACAAATAAAAATATTCAAATTGGAAAGGAAGGAGAATTATTTCTGTTTACAGGCAAGATTTTATAGATAGAAATCTTAAAGAAGGAAAAAAATTATTAGTACCAATAAATTGTTTATTAGACCAATAAACAAATTCAGCCAACTTGCAGGATACAACCTACACATGTGCGCATGTACACACACACACAGGCAAAACTCCTAGTAGCAATGAATAATCTGAAAAGGAAATTAAGAAAACAACTCCATTCAGAACAGAATCCCAAAACCAATGAAACCTACAACACACTGCTGAAAATTTAAAGAGCTACATGAATGGAAAGACTGTGTTCATAAATTAAAGATACTATTAAGGTGGTAATACTTCCCAAAGTGACCTACAGATTCAGTGCAATCCTTACAGAAATCCCAATAGCCTTTTTTGCACAAATGGAAAAGCTGACCCTAAAATTCCTTTAGAATTACAAGGGGCCCCAAGTAGCCAAAACATCATTTTTGAAAAAAAAAGAGAAAAACAAAGTTGGAGGACTCACATTGCCCATTAAAAAAATTTACTACTAAGCTACAATAATCAAAACAGTGTGGTCCTAGTATATGAAAAGGTATACGCAACAGTGGAATAGAATTGAAAGCCCAGAAATAAACCCTACGGTCAACTGATTTTTGCAAGGGTGTCAAAACCACTCAACACAAAAAGGACAGTCTTTGTCTTAAAAAAAAATTTTTTTTTTAATTTATTCTTAGAGTAGGAGAAGGGAGGGAGAAAAAGAGGGAGAGAAATATCTACCAGTTGCCTCTCGCATGTGTACTAAGGACCCAACTGCAACCCAGGCATGTGTCTGGGAATTGAACCAGTGACTTTTTTGCTTTGCAGGGCTACACTCAACCGTGCCATGCTGGTCAGGGCAAAAGGGGGAGTCTTTTCACCAGATGGTGCTGGGAAAAACTGGATATCCTCATGCAAAAGAATACAGTTGGATTCTTACTTTATACTATATGGAAAAATTAACTAAAAAAATGGATCAATGACCTAAATATGAGAGCTAAAGCTCTTGGAAGAATACATACAGGGCCCTGGCTGGTGGCACAGTGGATAAGGGGCCAGCCTGGGAACCCAAAGGTCACTGGTTCAATTCCCTAGACAGGGCACGTAACCAGGTTGCAAGCCAGGTCTCCAGTCAGGTCTGTGGCTGGAGGCAGGTGAAAGGAAACCATACATAGATATCTCGCTCCCTCTCTGCCTCTCCTCCCTACCCCTATCTCTAAAAATAATAAAATCTTAAAAAAAAAACAAAACATACAAGTAAATTTTCATGACATATTTTGCAATAATTTCTTAGATATGATACTAAAAGCATAATCCAGAAAAAAAACAGGTGTAATGCAGTGATACATATATATATATATATATACAATATATGTGTAAGTGTATAGATATATACTTTTTTAATGTATGGTTGCCTTTCACCTGCCTCCAGCTGGGGACCTGGCTTGCAATCAGGCCCACAGCTAAAGGTAACAACAGGGCTGATGCCTTAGTGAGCGTTCTGACCTCCCATCAATTCTATCATCAGAATAGTCAGGCACTTGGCCGTAAGTTTGGGCTCCTGCACTCTCAAACCAGGCAAATCATCTGGGAGTATCCCGACTGTCACGTCATTAGCAAGGCTCCATCCAATATGGAAGTCAACCCTCGAGGTTTGGCCCCTCAAATGATTTAACAAACTGATGTAACTCACTATACTCCCTCTGACAAATTTAAATATATCCATATCTCAGTACATACTTACTCAGAAACATTACATGCCTCCGCCCTTACGGAAGAATCAGCCAAACAAACCCAGACCCATTAACTTGAGACATTTAGCCAGTTAGGTTGGCCCCAGCTACGTGGCCCACTCCACACAGGAATATTTACAATGATATGAAATTCAACATAAAACGTATTCCTTAGAATCCCACGGACCAAGCTGTCATTGAATGTGCCCATCATACCTTTAAAACCCTTCTTAACAAACAAAAAAGGGGGAGTATGGAGTCTCCCTCCAAAAATTTAATCATATCAGCAATGTACATGTATTTATAACTTTCTGATTGTGATGATTCTCTTACCTCGGCAATTGAAAGTCACCTTTACCACCATAAGTCTGAAGACAAGGGACCTCGCCCCTTGGTATTACAAAGGGACCTTCAAGAAGGAAAGTGGGAAAGACCAGTGGATTTATTAACATAGGGAAAAGGATATGCTTGTGTTTCAACTCTAACAAGTCCTCCATGGCTACCTGCCAAAGAGTGAAACCCTACCATGGGAGACAGACCTCCTCAACCGAATGGATAATGCAAGAGGAGCAGATCCGGCATCTGGAAGAAGTGACCGACCAACTGACTCACATGATTTTCATGGAGTGCTGAGGAGCTCGTTCCTGGCAGAAGAGGCAGCGGATGGCAGGATCCAACCAAGAGGACTCAGTCCCTCAATGATGAGGCTGAGACAATTATTAAGAAGATAGGCTCAAAAGATATACCGGAAAACTGGTTTTTAGCTTATCTATCCATAATATCCTCTAATTCTACCAAGGTGATGTTGATCCTTACTCTATTGCCCTGTCTGGAAGACTTAGGCCTCACCTCTAAACCTCAGTATCTATATTAGAGCCACATTCTTGACCCACTGATGTTTAAGCTCCATACATGGTGGAATACGGAGTCCTCGCTGCCCTCTAATGATACCAAATGAACTGGGGGAATCTGGCCCCCTAGAAGAAAATCAGCATTGGATAAGAGTCCCTGACAATTCTGTTTAAGTAACTGAAGACCTGTCTGCTTGTTTTTCTACCTTCCTTAATACCTATGTCTGCCCATTGTTCCTCAGTGGTATGCCTATGCTATTACTAAAGTGGAGACCACTGCTTGTCTCTGGTGAAGACCATGGGCGCTCAGCCAATAGAGGATGACACCAGTGATGGCCCTCCTAACGTCACTCTTTATAAAATTGGATCTAGTCATGCAAGTCCAATTACTTCGTCCTTGTGCCGAGACTCCGAGGCTTCACTTACTAAATCCCCAACACCCGTTTTTGGCAAAAAACTGGGGAGCTAAATGGGGAATGTACTATAGCCTCAGGTCCTCTAGTGATCCCACTATACCCAATAAGGACTATGATAATCTGGCGTAGACCAATGGGGAACCAGGGCCCTTATAATTAGAACTGCATCACCTAATCATACTAGCCCTTGGCATACTAATACCTGGAGGGTTGGACTGCCTTTTGTAGATCATCTTTGGGGCCGAGCCCTGTACAGTAAGTCCCAGCAGTCCCCTAACCACAAGTTTTATATCATGGCTACTATAAACTCTTCTTGGGTCATAGTCTATACCTCCCATCCTTATCCCCTCTTAGCTATTTCTACACAAGGGCCTCTCATGCAAACTGCACTTAAAAGAGAAGCCTGGATGGATGTAATACAACAACAATAAAATTTAAAAAGAAAAAAAAAGGAGAGAAGCCTGCACTGAACTATCTCCCTCGGCACCAAACTGCCTCCTGCCTGCACTGTGTTTCTGCCATCTGAGCCAGCCCTTGGAAAGAAGTTTCTGGAACCCTATTTCAGCTAATAGAATTGAGTCTTTTCCCTCTCTAACTGGAGCTGTGTAACTATACCCCCGATGCTGCCATCAACCAGAGTGGCTCCTCTGACCAATCAGTATAGTGTCTGTTGGACCAAACTACAAGGATGTGGAGTGTTCATTTGCATGAGGAAGGACTACTGAGAGATGGAGGGAGAAATAGGACTTACATCTATATAAATCAGATTCCCCTGTCCACCCAATACACCCAAGAATGTGTTTCCCCAGCTGAAGCTGAAGCTGAAAAAACCAGGGTTGTTTGCACTGAATAAAGTTTCCCTCTCCCCCACACCCCAAATGGGGGATGCCTGTGTTAACCTGGTAGCTGACAGTAGGAAAAAGAATGACATCTACCTCTAATTTCTCAACTTTACACAACAGTTGTCCCGTCAGTATGTACTTCCAGAGTGTAAAGTCAGCAAGGCTGCAGAACTGCAGGAGGTATGGCAGAAAATAGGGAGGACTAGGTTACCTGGGAATGATCAGACAGGGCTTGAATGTCAAGTTAAAGGAATTTAGTCAGATTCCCAACTTAATCGAGTTTTAGAATCCCGAAGGGAAAACGTTAAATACAGATTACAGTAGTCTCACCCCAAGTCCACAGAATAGTCAATGCCGCTGGTTGCAAGGAGCAAAGTTTGGCAACCACTGCGGTAGGCAAGGAGGATCCAAGGTTTTCAAGAACATGGGTGAAGCCTCCTAACTACATTTTAAAATGTCCATTAGTCAGTCCTAAGAGAAGACAAGAAGCACTGTAATGGTCTTGGGAAGACAATTAAGACCCACAGGTGAGAGAAGTCGCCTTCATCCTTATTCCAGGCGCCTACCACGGTGTCCACTTCTAGGGCCTCACCAAGTACAGCTGATCGGAAATGCGTCTCCTTACCCGCCTCATACGACCATTAGACAGCAGGTCGGCGATCCCTTTGGCCGCGTCATTTTTTTCGGCCACACAAAGGACTTTCCGCACGCTTCGGAAGGCCACCTCCATAGTGGAGAAAGACAATTTTCGGCCTCCGGGCCAATGCAGACAGCGGAGCGCACAGCGAACGATAGAGATCATCCCGGATGCCCGCGCATGCTGGGTAAATCAGAGCTAAGGGTCACCGTGCTCCCACCCGAAGGGAATTAGTGCCTCCGGGAGCCAGTGCCGCGGACACCGTTCCGGCCTTCTCCCATCGGCCAACCGAACTTCAGAGTTGCAGCCACTTAGCCTCTTCCTCACCACCGCTGCCTCTGGCGCCAAATCCCGCACTCCCACGCTCTGCTTTTGCCCGCCTTCTCGGGCCACTTCCTGCTAGGCGCGAGCCCACAGGACCACGAACTACAACTCCCACACTGCCCCACACTGCCAGACACTCTTTCCAGTACGTTTCAGCTCCTCGCATTTCTTTTCCTTCCAGACAGTAGTTAGCTTCCCGATTGGCCCTTGGAAGAGGCCGCGCCACAGTCCCGCCCAAGCATCCCTTCCCGTCACAATCTTTTTTGCTACTGCTCGGAAGTCTACAAGGACATTTCCGGGTCACGCGGTACCTAAGCCGCGAATCATGTGACACCAAAATGGCGGCCCCGCTGTAGCTGACTTTTGGTTGTGGCGTCCGAGGAGCCGCGACCGTTTTTGCCTGGGGTTGTGAGGGCAGCAACGCTTGGCAGGTCTCTGCGGCGTCCTACAGTCCGACGTTAGGCACCAGTTCAGGGCCGAGGCTGTTGCTATTACCAGTGGGTTCGAAGAAGTTCCGGTGACCTCGCTGCGGGTGCTCTGTGCTGGCCGCCCTCGCCGTCTTGGACCTGCGGATTTCATGAGGTCTGGAGGGCCCTGGAGGAGGTACACCTCTGAGGGGCTGCGGGAGTTTTGAGTTCGCGGGAGTGTAAGAGGCAACCAAGTTCCTCTCAGCGTTCAAAGAAAACTGCAAGGATTTTGCTTCCTCTTCCAGAGGCTTGGCTTCCCTGCGTTGATTACGCCAGCGTTTTTACTTCCTCTCAATGTTTTCTAAGTGCATCTGGAAATAATGATCAGCGCTCCTGACGTAGTGGCCTTCACCAAAGAGGACGAGTACGAGGAGGAGCCTTACAATGAGCCGGCCCTGCCAGAAGAGTACTCGGTGCCACTCTTTCCTTTCACCAGCGGAGGAGGTAACCCATGGTCCAGACTGTCCGGAGCCAAGTTCTCTAGGGACTTTATCCTTATTTCTGAGTTCTCGGAGCAGGTGGGACCCCAACCCTTGCTAACCATCCCTAATGACACCAAAGTTTTCGGTACTTTTGATCTCAATTACTTCTCCTTGCGGATCATGTCTGTGGATTACCAGGCTTCCTTCGTGGGTCATCCCCCTGGTTCTGCCTATCCCAAGCTGAACTTTGTGGAGGACTCGAAAGTGGTGCTGGGAGACTCCAAAGAGGGAGCTTTTGCTTACGTGCACCACCTTACCCTATACGATCTGGAGGCACGTGGTTTTGTGAGGCCCTTTTGCATGGCTTATATTTCAGCAGACCAGCACAAAATCATGCAGCAGTTCCAGGAGCTTTCAGCTGAATTTTCCAAAGCTTCTGAGTACCTGAAGACAGGCAACAGGAAGGCCTTTGCTGTGGAACTTGAAAAAAAACTGAAAGACTTGGATTACACCAGGACTGTGCTGCACACTGAAACAGAGATCCAGAAGAAAGCCAATGACAAAGGCTTTTACTCCTCTCAAGCAATTGAGAAAGCCAATGAACTGGCTAGTGTAGAGAAGTCTATCATCGAGCATCAAGACCTGTTGAAGCAGATCCGCTCATACCCTCATCGAAAGTTGAAGGAGTCCGATGTGTGTTCTGGGGAGATGGAGCATGCTCAGGATCAGCCTGACCAGGCAATCACTACTTCTAACCCTGATAAGTGTAGTGACACAGACCTTTATACCTGCAGACCTGCCTACACACCAAAACTCATCAAAGCAAAGTCTGCGAAGTGTTTTGACAAGAAGTTGAAGACCTTGGAAGAGCTCTGTGACACTGAATATTTCACCAAGACCCTGGCTCAGCTCAGCCATATTGAGTACATGTTCAGAGGAGACCTATGCTATCTCCTGACTAGCCAGATTGACAGAGCACTACTAAAGCAACAGCACATAACAAACTTCCTCTTTGAAGACTTTGTAGATACCTATGACAGGGTTGTAGAGACACAAGAAAGCATACCCTCTAAACCCAGTCAAGATATGCTGCCTTCCAGATCTCTAGAAGAATGCCCAGTTCCTCAAGTGTTAATTAGTGTTGGCTCTTATAAGTCCAGTGTGGAGTCTGTGCTGATCAAGATGGAGCAAAAACTTGGGGAGGAGGACCATAAGGAAGTGGAGGTGACACAATTGAACAGTTTTGATCTCCAGGAAAATGTGGACTACCTGGATATGGAAATGAAAGGCAGTGTCAGCAGTGGTGAAAGCATTGAGGTTCTAGGCACAGAGAAGTCTGTCTCTGTGCTGTCTAAGTCTGACAGCCAGGCCAGCCTCATGGTGCCACTGAGCCCCCAGGTGATCCGGAGCAAAGCAGTCAGCCACAGGACCATCAGTGAGGACAGTATTGAAGTCCTTAGCACCTGCCCCTCTGAGGCCCTCATTCCTGATGAGTTTAAAGCCAGCTACCCAAGTGCTATTAATGAAGAAGAATCATACATAACTGATAGTGAGGGAGCCATCCACTTCCAGGCAAGCATCAGACCAGCTGAACTGGGTGAGCCAGAGCAGGGCAGCTTAGAAAACATCACATCACAAGCAGAATCCTGCTGCATTGGGAAGGAGAGTGACAGTCTGCTGGTGCCATTCTCCACTCCAGTCCATGTACCCTCTGATGAGGATGGAGTAGTGAGCATCCCCCCACAGCGCTACAGGCAGAAGGACCAGGGGTCTCATGTGGACTTTGTAGTGGAAAATGCCAGCCCTTCTTCCCGAGATAACAGTTCTGAAGGCTTCCCTGCTTATGAGCTGGACCCAAGCCACCTGCTGCCTAGCCGTGACATCAGTAAGACCAGCCTGGACAACTACTCTGACACCACCAGCTATGTGAACAGTGTAGCCTCCACCAGCTTGGACAGGACTCCCTCCTCTGTTCATCTCACTGGCTCCTCTTCTGAGAGGCATAAAAAGAGGGCTGGCCAGAATGCCTTAAAATTCATCCGCCAGTACCCTTTTGCCCACCCAGCCATCTACTCCCTGCTCAGTGGGAGGACACTTGTGGTTCTGGGGGAGGATGAGGCTATAGTCAGGAAGCTTGTGACAGCGTTGTCCATCTTCGTCCCCAACTATAGCTGCTGTGCCAAACCTGTGAAGCACTGGATCTCCTCCCCTTTGCATATTACGGATTTTCAGAAGTGGAAGCTAATTGGACTGCAGAGGTAATTGGTTACAGGTAGTGGGAAAGGGCCTTACCCCGTTAAGAGATGAGGCTTCAAATGTACATTCCTTTGTGATTGGTTAAAAGTTGGTATGGTGGACCCAGAATTAGGAGGCCTGGCTTCTAGACGGGAACCGGCACCAATTCACTGTTACTTTTGGCAACTCATTCCCCTTCTCTGGCCTTGTGTTTCCTTGTCTGTCAGTCATGAGATTGTAATTCCTAGCCTAGTCTGCAGCCTGCTGTGCCAGAATTGTGGAAAAAAATTTTTAAATCATGATTCCTGGGCCCACTTGCAGAGATTCTGATTCAGTTGGTCTGGGGTAAGATGTACAGCATGGTTTGGGGAAAGGCTGGACTTCTAGATCTCAGGTTCTTACTGATTCTTAAATTCACACTATGGTGTAGATAATGAATGAGAGATTTGCTTCTGAGAAGGGGCTGTGATAATAGGAGAGGGCAGCCGCCATCATTGGTGAGAGGGACATCATAGCGGTTTTTGTTTGCCTTTGAAGGCTTTTTTTTTTTTTTTAACTTATAATTTGTTTTATATATTGATTTTAGAAAGACAAGAGGGAGAGAAACATTTATTTGTTATTCTACCTATTTATGCATTTATTGGTTGATTTTTATACATCCCCTGATTGGAGATTGAACCTGCAACCTTGGGATATCAGGATGATGCTCTAACCAAGAAAGTTACCCAGCCAGGGCTAGTGAAGGCTGTCTTAATAAAAAAGGCAAAAGCCAGTTCCTTTTCCCTCTCTTTGAATGCTTTCTGTTTCATGTCTCAATGTTACTTGTGCTTTAGTAGATTCTTTTCATTTTTTCAAAAACTGCTTGACAAGTTGGCTCAAGGGGCTCCCCCTTGGTATGTGCTCTATGTTCGGGTTCCTCATTCCATTCTCTACATCCCACTTTGCTCATCTGTAAAATGAAAGTGTTGAGCTAGGTGATCATGGGAGTCCCTGTTGACACAGTCTGTGCTCTGTGCTTCCCATACCACATGGGAAGGGTAAAGGGAATTTCTTCCACACTGAAGTTCACCACTGTTTATTCTAGTTTTCCGATTTCCCCTTTACATAGGTCCCTAACATCATTGAGGTCACCACCTAGAGTCTCCTGGTATTCACCTTTTGTATAGAAGTCACCTGGACTTAATAACCCTTACTGCATTAGGCTTTCCCCAGGGTCATGGTGGTGGGATTCTAGCAAGTACCACTTCCATGTCATGACTGGATTCACTTGTTGAGACTCTACAGGCAATGCTGGCAGGTGCTGGGGTACCAGCTGGAGGTACCTCAGCAAGGCCACGGCTCTGGAAGAATTTGTAGTTTAGGAGAAGGGGCAGACAGGTGACCAGAGCCTTGCCATACAGGGAGATGGGAGTTCTAACAGGAGGTGCTTTGTGTGTTCTAAGAAAGCAGAGTAAGGAGGGCAGGGGCCGGACAAAAAAAAAAAAAAGAAAGAAAGCAGAGTAACTTAGTGACAAGTGGGAAGGAAGAAAGGAGACTGGAGAAGGCCTTTGGTCTTTGGCTTGAATAACCTCGAGGGTGGGGTTGCCCTTGTGAGGGAAGAGTAACAACATGGGGACTTGGTATGGTGTACCTTAGACACCAGGGCAAGCTCATTTCTTACACCAGTTCCACTCTACTGGGTACCTTACTGAAGTGCTCTGTTGAGAAGGATTCTGAGGCCTGGGTTGGGCTGCCTTGGAAATCCTAGTATCTCAGTTAATGATGTCTCTGGGTGCAGGATAAGGTAGCTGGCACTCTGGAATGCTGTAAGGTGGTCTGAATCCCGTGTTGTCCCTGCACTGTTCACCCACAGTGGGTACATGGACAAGTCATTCCTTCACTTGAGGCTTTATTTCCTTCTGAGAAAATAAGAGGGTTGGGTCACTGAATGATCATTTACCAAGTACTTACTGAGGACTATGTACCAGCTGTTGGGTCCAGTGCCAGAATTATAAGGGGAGTCAGCAACCATGGTATATCCCAGGACAGGGTGAGCAATGGCATTCTGAGTCAACCCTCACTTCAGCCCTATCTCTGTCACTACTGTCAGCTTGACCTCTCTGAGGCTGTTCCTATCTGCAGCGGTTTCTGACAAGGCCTGCCTTATGATTGCAGAGGTTGAAGACCCATCATGTCTGGTCTATACCTGCGCAGTGAGCCCTCCTTTGATACCTGACCAGGGCACGGACAGGCTGAGGAAGGCAGGCCAGGGCAGCAGGGGCGGAGTGTGGCCTACACCACCAGACTCCAGAGCCTTGAAGCAGCCCTCTGAAATAGCAAGAGTCCTGTCAGAGTTACAGTGGAAATCTTTTCCCAAATGGGAAGGTGATTACTTCTCCTGTGAAACTCTTACTTAAACCTTCTAAGTGTGCCCACATGCTGGGCATTGGGAGCATCTGCCTCCAGGGCTCCCCAGGCATGAGGAATGGTAGATGGGGGTTGGAAGCCTTGTTCCCTAGGGGACCTGTCACTAGAGAATCAGCTGAGAGGCTAGAAATAGAATGGGGACTGGATTTGCTATAAATCTGAAAAAAATTTTGCAAAGTGAATGGTAGACAGGATGTGAAAGTACCATGAGATGAAAATCCAGGAAGTTGTGGTCCCTAGCTGTTGGAGGGAGGCAATGGGTGTGCTGAGTCCAGGTCCTGGTGTAAACCCTACTAGCTATGTGAATTTGAACCAGTTATCTCTTCACTCAACAAAACTGTTGAACCTGTCTGTGAATGAGCCTTACAGCAATCTCTTTGTGGAGCTGGAGGCAGGCCCAGCTAGGCTGTGTGCGCAGCCCTCAAAAGTGATGGAGTTATGTATGGATGGTGAGTCACCCCACAGGCAGAGCCAGGATTGAGACAGAGGCAGACTGAGGCCCATCTGAGGACCAGCATCAAGAGTATGAATAGAGGAGTTGCCTTTGTGCTTCCTATCTATGGGAGTGCACATTAAGGGTTAGTCCTGTGCTGAGTTAATCTGGAATCAGAGTTGTGTGACACAGGAGAGCCTTTTCCCACTCTGGTGCTTTGTCTCCAGCTAAAACCAGCTCAGATGATGAACTGTTTTTAAGGACCCCCACCCCCACCCCAAGAGCTACCAGTCTTATTGGTGGTTTGATATTTTTTTTTCCTGCTGAAGTAGGGCCTCATTATTCACAGAGTACAAGAGACAGACACAATCAAGGCAGTCTCCTGTTATTTTAAGTCCAAAGCAGCAGTAACAAGCCCTAGATTATTGTGGGGGGGGGGGGGGAGAACAGCTGAGTTCTGGTGGGAAACAGTTCTAGGGTGGGTCAGAGGCTCTGGGTTCAGTCCTGGTTCATCCGCTTTCAAACTAGGTGACCTTAGACAAGCAATAGCCCTTCTGTGGGTGTCAGTGTCTTCATCTGAGAGGTGAAGTGTGAGGCTCTCAGGCACTTGTGTTGTATAGCTGAGGGACAGGCCTGAGACTTGCTTCTTTCCATGTTATCTATCATGAGGAGCTTCAAGGGAAACAAATGTTAGAAGGGGCAGCATTTTCTCAAAGAAATAGTACTGCCATAGGGGGGAGTGGGTGGGGGTGTCAGAGTTTTCCTGGGAGAGGCTGGGTCTGAGGCAAGGATGTTTCATCAGGACAAGAAACTAGAATGGAGGGGCAGGAATATAAGGTGAGGCCTGGTTGTGTTGCTGTGGGAGAGCCTTGGTGGACTGGATGTGCCAAGCCTGAGAAGGAGTTTGGCTCATGGCCTGGCCCCTTTGGGCCACTATCTCAGGAGTGGACTGAGCACATTGGGGATGTATGGGAAAAGGCCTGCCACCCTGAAAAGCAAATGAGCTGCCTACAAGTCCGATATCCCATTGCCTGTGGGATGCGGGCCACAGCCCACTCACTGTTCTGTTTATGGTTCTTAGACTGTATGGCCTGGGTGGCTGTCTGCTTTGCCATCTCTTTAACCTTATTCTCACTGTGGTCTGGATGTCTTCCAGTTTCCAGGGCCCACCTTTGTTTCAAGGCCCCGTTCCAAGACCATTCCTCCAGGACCTTCTGGCTCCAAACCCCTCCTGTGAAGGATCTCCCTTCATTTGGTGTATTCAGCTTTTCTTCCCAACCATACCAGGCTCATTTGCTGCCTGCTCAGCCCCAGGGTCACTCCCTAGAATATAATAGATGCTCAGTGAATGTGGTAATTATTGCAAGATAACAACATTCAGGAAGGAAAAAATACTATGAGATTACCTTGGTTCCAAGTGACTATTTCACACACCATTTTAGGTCTAACACAAACCCCAAATTTCAGAGTATGTCAGTCTGAAATCTCTGGTCAGTCAGTCTTTGCCATACTCTGTAGGGTAATCCCAGTTCTTCTGGGAAAACTGATGTAGGGGAACTGGAGAGTATTATGCATAGTAAAATATGCCTGTCAGTGAAAGACAAGTACTATGTGGTCTCATCCAATACAGGAGACTAATGAACAAAACAAACAAACAAGCAAAACAGAGCCAGAGTCATGGAGACAAGGAACAGATTTTTGTTGTGCAGAGGGAAGGGGGAAGGGGGGGAGAAAGAGGCAAAGAAGGGGAAGAATTTAGTCAAGGAACTAGCATAGATGACCCATGGAATGGGGAGGGCGGGGAAGGGGAGAGCAGTAAGGGGAAAATGGGATGAATGCAATACAACAACAAAAAACAAACAAAAAAACATGTAGGGTAGGGTTTTAAGGAGCTCCTTACTAAGATTGACCACTCTGACCTTTTTCCTTCACTGGGCAGACCATGCCTGCCTACCCCTGATGTATGGAGCAGGGAGGACAGGAGGACAAATCAGGGACAGAAATTTGTCCAGTGGGTGAGACCAGAGGACACACAGCTGTGACCACACTGGCCAGACTGGTGATACCGTGGGACAGACATTCTAAGCACAATTCATTGTGTGTCCACAATGACCTCATGGGGTAGGAACTATTATCTCTGTCTTATAGGTAAGTCTCAGGAAGATTCAAGAGTTTGATCAAAGTCATAGCAAGAAAGCAGAGGAGGGGATCTGGGAAGGCTAGCAAAGGTTTCAGTTGGCATAAGCCATGTACAAAAGGGAGGGAAAGCATAGTAAATAGGCCCGTGGTTTTGAAGCCCCACTAAAAGCATGGTTGCAAAGGAGAGTCATTAGGGAAGTAACAGATGAGACCTGAGGTCAGCAGAAATCAGATTATACAGGGCCTGTGGGCCATGCCAAGGCACTTGAACTTGGTCATGAGGGTGGTAAGGAACCCTTTGAAGATGATAATGTTCAGATTTACCTTCCAGAAAACCAGAATGTTGGCTGGGTGGGAGCTGGCCTAGAGACAGGAAACCCCACTCCCAAGCATTTACCTCTTTCTAGCCCTTGACCTTTCTCCTGACTTTGGCCTGTGTGTTTCAGAGTGGCATCCCCTTCCAATTCCAGCAGCCTCCACGTTCTGAGCCGCTATAGCCGCTACACAAGCATTCTGGACCTAGACAACAAAACCCTGCACTGCCCCCTCTACAGAGGCACCTTTGTGCCCCGGCTGGCAGACCACCGTACTCAAATCAAGCGGGGCAGCACCTACTACCTTCACGTCCAGAGCATGCTCACCCAGCTCTGCTCCAAGGCCTTCCTCTACACCTTCTGTCACCACCTGCACCTTCCTGCCCACAATAAGGAAACAGAGGAGTTGGTTGCCAGTCAGCAGGCAAGCTTTTTGAAGCTGAATCTGGGTCTGGTGAATGAAGATATCAAGGTGGTTAAGTACCTGGCTGAGCTTCTGAAGCTGCACTATATGCAGGAGTCTCCTGGGTCCAGCCACCCCATGCTTAGGTTTGACTATGTCCCCAGTTTTTTGTACAAAATCTGAGACCAGTCCCAGACACTGTGACTCAGGGCACAGGGAAGGGAAGGGAAGGGAAGGACTGGCATGACCAAGCAGTCTTCTGAGCTTTTTAGAATTCTGGTATCATAGGTGGGAAGGAAACCAAGGTGGCAGCTATGGTTCCTGAGTAGCTCCATGCAGCTTGCCAGTTGGACTTGGGCAGAGGGAGAGCCTGGCTCTCTGAAGGCATCTGGGAGAAAAGTAACAGTTCTTGTCTCCTTGGTAAGGAGTGGCCCCAGGACCAAGGACTGGTAGCCAAGGCAGAGGAAAGCCTTGATGGGGTGGGATGAGGGGCAAGAAGACAAAGCCGTAATGGAAGGAACATGGTGGCCATGTTCATCTCTGCTGAACACTTGAATGGCAAAGTCAAGTGAAATAGCCTGTTAACTGGAATGATGTGGTGGAAAACAGAATGACAGACCATCCATTGCCTCATTCAGACACAGTTAAATGGCCTGCTAGAGCCCATCATCCCAGGAGAGGCCCTGGAATGAGTGAGGAGGGAAGAAAGCTCTGCCTGAGTTGTGTGGTGGGAAAGGCACACCCTCCAGGCCCCTGTGCTGCAGGGAGAGTGAGTAGCACCCTATTCCCATCCTTGCTTCCTCACCTTGGGAGATGTTTCCATAGGTCAGCAGGAGAGACTAATCGCTAGTTGTCAATGAGTACTGCTGCTCTAGGAGGTACAGTCCAGGAGACAGGCAGGGCCAAGGTGACATGAAGCCATGACCACTGTGCAAGCAATAAAGAGCCAGCAGGCTTTTTGTAGGCTAGTCCAGTTTTTTTGGCCAGAGTGAGTTAGCACTGTCCCCTCACCCAAAGCAAACCTTTGTAACCACTTCACTACCTCTTGTGGGTCTCAAGAGCATGGTGACAGCAGAGTTGTGTTCAGCTGGCTGGCATGGGTGGACAGCCCAGGTGGTGATCATTCATGGCAGGGATTTCCTTCAGGAACAAGGAAAGCTTGCTTGTGTGGCTGTCTTCATGGATCTGCTCGGGGAGGTCATACAGGCACCTTGTCCACACAGTCTCCCCAAGTATGCTAACTTCACTTTAGCTCACTTCCACCATTACATGACTCTCCACACCTTCTTAGGAGATGCTCCCAGTTTGTCCACCATATCCTCTGAGTTTCTTACACAATGACCACTGGTATGTAGAGTGGAGGGTTTGTTACAACCTTGAATTTTTATGTCTTTTTTTTTAAAGCACATTTTCCCCCTAAGTAGGGAGAATTCTTCATATTACTGCTTTATAATTTGTTCCCAGAAAGTTGTGATAAAACAGACCTGAGCCAGTGACAGGTGGTGCTCCTGAGCTCATGTGTGTATATCCACTGTGGCCATGCACTGTAGTTGGGGTGCTACAGTTGAAACCTGGTCTACCTGTCAGCTTTGTTGCACACCATTAAAGTTGCAGAGACCTCTGGTGACTAAGGAGGGTTTGCCTCACATCACTTCTTTGATCTATTCCTTGCTCAGGTCCTCTGCAGACAGGTAGGGCCTGTTGGCTTTCACCCATTAGCTGCTGGTCAGGGTGCCCATCCTGTCATGGCAAGGATTTTCTCCAGAAAAGAGGAAGGCCTTGTGTGGCTGTCTTCATGCATGTGTGATTTTTGCCTCTGAGGCTGTGACTGTGAACCTTTCATAGCAAATGGTGCTGCTTAAATTTGGTTTTCCTTGTACCTGTGTCTGATGCATGTTCACACACAAGACAACTCCCCAGGAGTGGTTTGGCGGCTTTGAAATGTACAATGAGGTTGCCTGTGGGGAAGGCTATATAGGAAGCCTATTTCTGTGAGCTCCTGTCTGTTACCATCTCTCCTCCCTCATGTTCAAGATGCTTTGTTTTCTAACTGGGTGGTTAATTGCTGTCTACTTAGGCCTTCAGGGACATGAGCTTGTGACATATTATCTCTAAGGGAAGAATGTTCTGTGGGACCCCAATGGTAAGATGGAAAGTGATCTTTGATGCCACCATTGCTGTTTCATTCCTATTTTTCACACCAGTGTGGACTCTGCAGTTAACACTGTTTTCACTTGGGAAACTGATCCAGGCAGGTCAGCCAAACTTGGCCTTCTAGGAGTGAAGGCCAGTACCCTAGACATCTGCTTTGGAGGGTGTTTGCTCAGCAGCCCTGCCTACAAGATAGTTCCAAAGGCCTGAGGACTGCAAGGTGAGACATGTCGGGTATAAACAGAACAGACTGCAGGGCCAGCCACAGAAAACAAACCAGGAGCATTTCACTGAAGTACTGAATTTTTTTTTTTTTTTTCCCTTCTGAACATACAGATACTTTATTGCTCACCTTTCACAGAAAACATACCTGTAGCCACTTTTTTCCCCCCAGAATTGTTTCTTCATAAAGAAGGCAATTTGGCTTCACTGACTAGTTGGTGAACTCCAGGATTTCAATTTTGGTTGAAATCTAGCTTTTCAGTGTGGCAGTTTCAAAGGATTGCTGACACCAAGTATGTTTCTTCTCAAAGGGAAGGAAGTGGCACTTGGACTGAGCCAGTTTGGGCTGAGGCAGCTGAGACTAAAGCTGCCCCTCCACCTTGGAGAACTAGGACCTAATAGTTTCAGCTGTAATTTTTTTAAAAAGATTATTATTTTTCAGGGAGGGGAAGGAAGAGAGGGAGAGGAACATCAATGTATGGTTGCCTTTCACCTGCCTCCAGCTACAGACCTGGCTGGAGACCTGGCTTGCAACCTAATTATGTTGCCCTGGCTGGGAATCGAACCAGCGACCTTTGGGTTTGCAGGCTGGCGCACCTGTAATCTTAATGGTGGGGAGCCCTCTGCAGTGGGGTAATCTTTTCTTCAAGAGTTTTCATTTAAGGTTTTCTTCTAGTAATAGGTTAGTAAATGTTAATAAAATATTGAAAACACCTCTCAGAAAGTAAAGGACATCAGTGCCCTTTATTATTTCTTCCGTCCTATGAAGGCCCACGCACTGAAACTTGGAGGTTTCTTTACTTCCAATTGCTGGCTTCCCTTCCTTTTTGAAATCCATCCATGCTGACTGAGCCTGACTGGACTGGCAGTTCTGCAGTAGTGATTTCCAGGGACTCTACTTGAGCAGCCAACTGTAGCCTCTCACAGCACTTGTAGTGCTGCCTCAAACGTGTTTCCCCAGACACCTTGTTCCTTTAGTAGATTCTTTGGGTTTTAGAAACTATGGCTTTTCCACAATTGACTGCAATGGCTGAAGTGATAACACATTTTATCAGAAATAAAGTTACCTTTTAACTTTATTTCAAATTAGTTATTATATTCAAAGTATAGTAGACTTCAACCCAAACAAATAAATCCCACTTTCAAATTCAAGAAAGGCCAAATAGATCTACCCTGAATGCCAGGCCTGTTGCATTTCAGTGATGTGTTTGGAGGCCAAGAGCAGTGGAAGATCGTGCTTGTTTGCTGACCACCCACTTCTGCCAGATGCATGCCCTGCTTCCCTGGACCTTGTACTGCTGCCATGTTATCTTCGTACATGTGGTAGCACTCAGCTGGTGGGGACCTCTGGAGGCATTGATCCCCCATCCCCTCAGCCAGCATTCAGATATTAAACCTATTCCCTGGAGAGTGCTGAAAGTGTTTTGGTTCATGCTTTGAATCAAACCAGCCAGCTTTCTGGCTTTTAATACTGTGATAGTGAAAAAACTGGAATTTTAAAAGGGATATGGTGTTAATGGACTGCAAAAAGGAAAACATCCAACTTCTACTTCTTGCTAGAAGCAAAAAGGCTCAGCTGTTAAGGTTGGAGCAACACCAAGTTTTCAGGACCCCTTTGTTGAGCACTGACCTAATGTGGCCTTACCCACTGAGGTTTAGTTATGCACATGGAAAGGAGGAAGTGGACAGAATGGAATGAGCACTTTTCAATTAACTAAGCTGCTGGTACAGGGCCCTGGCTCCCTGTGATGATTGTACAACTCCCAACATACACAGAGGGTCTTGAAGATGTCTTTTTGTCTTCATCTGGGGGTAGAGGGAGTCAAATCCTTGATGGTAAGACTTTTATCAGCATAATAGCTCCCAAATTGACGCATAGATGTGAGCATCCGCCCATCAGAGTGACTGCAGCAGGTTCCCCCACTGGGCTGGAGTGTCAGCATACTGGACTCTAGGCCACAGGTGCCTTCCAGACGGGACCACAGGGCTCCTTGCCCACTGACTGCCTGACACTGGCTGGCTAGCTACACAAGTTGGGCTAAGAAATAACTGCCTTTAAGGTTGCAGTGAAAAACAGTCTGTGAGGAAATCTTGTTATTTATTTTTGTATTTTATTATTGCATGTTTGTCCACTTTGGTGAATACGAACCTGGGCATCAAACCTGATCATCAAGTGAACTGTGGTTGTTACAGTGGTGAGCTAAGAGTATGACAGACGTGTGTGACAGCATCTGGGAGGTATGACTATACCAGAGTAAATGCCAAACAAATAGTATGAGAAGTGTACTTTTTAAGAAATTAATTTATTTTATTTTTGAAATTAAAAATTGGTAGTATTTTTTAAAGCTATAATTCTTGTAGACATTCTGTGGTTAAAAATATGATTGTGCTTATTTAAAATGGTCATTTATGTTTTGCACTTCAGCTTTATGAAAAATAAAGTCTCTTCGGGAAGGTGAATTTGGCTTCCTGATTGCAGGAGGGAGTTCTCTCACAGAGGGCAGGAGATTAAGTACCCCAGGCCCTCCCAGTTGTCCAGGGGTGTATGGTGAAGACCATTTCCACAGCAAACTGAGTTGCTAATAGAGAAATTGACATACCAAGTGGCACTTAAACAGACTTGTCTAACTTAGAATTCTGATTGAAAGCATATAGCAGAAGCTTCAGGAAAATTTCCCTCTTCAGTTGTAAGATCATAATTCAGTTCTCTGGTGTCCCACTGGGTTAACAAAATATGGGCAACTTTTACAGGCTACAAATTTGGGTGTTTCTTACTTGCTGCAGTGAGTCAGAGGAAGCCCAATAACTTGAGGAAAAGGGTGAATAAAATTACTGCAGTCCTTCCAATAGCTCTGCCCTACCCCACTGTTCAAATGAATTAAGATTAAATAATGTTTCATTTTTTTCAGAATTATAGATTAAGCTGTGAGAAAGCAGTGAGGTTCAGATTTAAACACTTTAATCATTTGTCCCAGTCTTATTAACAATGGGCCTTAAACAGATTTTGATTTTGTGAAGATAGAGAAAAGTTTCAAAAGAAACCCCTCAGTACACATAAGTTGACCAGGGCCTGTGTGGGCTGGTTCTTCTCTCCTGAGAAGGGGACTATGCCCTTGGGTAAGTACCTCAGGCAGTCCTGATGCTCCGGCACTGGGGCAGTTGCAGCCTAATGGTTCCTCTAAGAGTCAGGCAGACCAGGCAGAGCGAAAGAAGATGCAAAGCTCTCCACCTCCTCCCGGAGAGCTCTGATAGCCCTAAGGTGCTTCTCATCCCCGGCTAGTTTCTCCTTGAACTCCTTCAGGGTGGCCTTGACTCCAATGTCATTCTGAATCTGCAGAGTCAGTTCTATCCCTGTGTGGCAGAGATAAATGAGTCCTCTAGGACTATGAGACACACCCAAGGCCCAAATACTCCACCTGGGGGTGTGACAGCTGTAGGTATTAGCATTCACCTGAGAAAGTTATTGTATATACCCTTCCTTGGGCAGGACAAGTTTGTAAGTGTCTCAGACCAGATGGTTTCCCAAGTGGTTTCTGCTGTTTGCTGTTTCCTGTCCCCAGCACTCAACCTTGACATAGAAATGTCCTTCAGTGGCTAGGTCCCAACTTCCAGTCAAACACTCTATACACACAGTATAATGTGACAAACTTCCAAATCCACCTCCTTACCTTTGTGAATGAAGAGGGCTACTTTTTGGAACTCTTTTTCCAGAAACCCTCGGGACGTCAGTGCTGGGGTCCCCAGTCGCAGTCCGCTGGGCCACAGTGCACTTTTGTCACCTTCAACATAAACAGACTCTGTGCAATACTTGGGTTGCACCCAAGCTCAACACTGACCACTGTGCACTACAGAGGGGTACTTGGGCAAAAAGAACAGGCCTGCAGGTGGTGGTTGGGTTGAAGAGGACAAGTGATTTCCACACAGAGGTGATAGCAAAGGCACAGGCAGCAAGCATATTTTGACTATGATACAGCCTTTGCTCCTAAAACTGTGGCTAGCATCTGTCTGGGTTTGGATTGTGACAGCCATACCTTATGAAGAACCCATGGAGAAATCCAGCCTCCTGCCTCCCTCATCCAAAGCCTCCTCACCTCTACACACTCTCCCTCAATCCCCCCTCCCTAGCAGGATTACAGCCTGTCAGAAAGAGTGGTCCCAAGGAGTCACAACTTTGCTCCCACCCAGCATGGTGTACTTATCCCCCCAAATCAGCTGATGTTTGTCCACAGAGCCAATTATCAGCTGTAACTCCACCCCAAGTGCAGACAGGAAAGGTGTGGAAGAGAAAACCAAGGAGGATTCTCACCTGGGCAAGTGTTCTTGTTGCAGGCAATGGAACAGGCTTCTAGCACTTTCTCAGCCCTACCACCATCTGTGCCTTTGGAACGGAGATCCACAAGGATCAAATGATTATCAGAACCACCTGGAAACAGAGTTGGACATATAGAAATGCAGATGGTCAATTCCATGCCAAGCGAAGAATGTCTCTCTTCTTAAGAAATGAGGGTTGGGGAGGACAGGGCTAAAGTAAATGGGGTCAGGAAGCTGAGCGCCCCACCATGTCCTGGAAGGCATTCATCACCTGTAAAGAAAAGATGCTCCAGGACCTAAGAGTTTTAGAATACAGCAGTGTAGAAAGGGTGCCTGATGATGCAAGGTAGGTGCAGGGGTGTGGGAGGGGCTGTAAGCCTGAGAGGAGAATGACCACACTGCCCGCTGAAAGCTTGGCTGGGGAGAGAAGAGACAGCTTGCTCAGTGCCATCCATGGCTTTTGTTTTCTTTGACACATCACTTGGGAGGCTCCCACGCAGCTCTAAAACCAATCTTCAAGGCTTCCTCTGAGGCAGCAGAGTAGCAGGTAGTGGTCTCATTTATGGTAACAGTGGGTAACAACTACTTTCACTGAGCATGTATTAGGCACTATTAGCCTGTCACATATTTTATCCTTAATCCTGTAAATGAAGAGGGTGATACTATCAAAGTGATATAGATGAAGATAATCAAGACACAATAATATTCAGGGACACTCTGGCCCAAGGTCACCCAGAAGTCTTTCAAGTACCTGGACCTTTTCACTTTGAAATCTCATTAATACCAAGTCATTGACTTGGGCAACAAGTAATGACTTCAAAGATGTATGTGAACTAAGTTAATGCTTAGCTCAGGACCCTACATCTCACAGTTTAAGTCCCAGTCCCCATAGCCTCCCACTTACTAGCCATGTGGCTTTAGTCAGGCAGCTCAACACTGTGGAACTTCAGATGCTCATCTGTAAAATATGACCAACAACATACAAGGCTGTCATGAGGTTTAAATAAGGCACTGTATCTAGTGCCAGGCCCAAGGCCAGGCCCAGAAGTGTTGGCTGCAGTCATGGTCTCCATAATCTGCTTCCACTGCCTGGTCCAAATCTTCAGAGCAGAGCAAACTAGGGGCAAAGACAGGCCTGGGAGCTCGGGGGTGGGGTGGGGCTTACTGAGAGGCTCTAAGCAGCAGGGCTGCCACAGCTGCCTGTAACTGGAAGGAATGTGGCCTCAGTTCCTGTGATGACTGAGATTCTTGGGGCTTTGTTACTGGAAGATGTGGAGGATGAAGGAGAAAGCAAAGAAAGAAAGTGAAGAAAAACAGAAAAGAGATGCTACCCAGGTCTGCTGACAAGATGGCATTTGCCCCAGTTCTGTTGCTCACCAGGTTCAGTGGCGAGCCCACTTCTTGGACTGGAGGCTGTAACTCCCGAAAAAGGAAGCAGGCAGAGAGTAGGCACCTGCTCTGCACGGGACCAGGACCCACCTTCCTTGGCTACCTACTAGAATATTTGGCATCCTTATGAACAAAGTAAAGCTGTCCTTCCTCAAGAGAAGCAAGCCAGAAAAGCTCTGCCATCCTAACTGTGTAAGCCTGCCATGACTGAGGGGCACAGCACCTCTGAGCAAGGCCCTTACCCAAGAAAGGACATCTTGCTCAGCACCTATTCCTCTGAACATGGTCCTGACTCCTACCCCACCTGTAGCCACCCACTAACTGGGTGAACTGCGGTGTAAGCCTTCCTGTAACCACTAGGAGCAGGATCACAGTCTAGGGTCCATGGGTGCCACCCAAGTGTTGGTACCTGTTACTACTTTGTAGCCCAGCTCCATCAGAGCCTCAGCCAGAACCCTGCAGTTGGCCACCACTTGGCGCTGATAAAGTCTGAATTCTGGAGTCATGGCTTGCTTCAGAGCCACGGCAACCCCTGGTAGGAAGAGACAATGGGTCAAGCAGGAAGGATGGGATCAACAGATTGACAATAAAAAAATACCTAGTTTTCACTCAGGCTTCCTTGCTTTTCATTGTCATAGAAAGGGGTGGATTACATTTACCTCCCCCCTCCAACAGTGGCATGTTTTTAACCTTACGATTACCTGGCTAAACCTCCAGACCTCTCCTGTTGGAGGAAGAAGTGGCTTTTCTTGCAGGCATAGAAGTTTTGTGCTTATAAAATTACCACAGGAAAGCTGACCTTTAGCAAGATAGGTTTTACAGCCCTTTTGTAAGCTTGATATGTGAAAAAGATGGCTTAGCTGCCCTAAAAGCTGATGCTTTGATGACAAATTAGGCAGATCTTTCAGCTCAGAGTCCAGGTGAGAGATGAGGCCTGTTCTACGCTGCGCATCCAGACTTATCTGGTACCTTATGTTCAATCCTGAGCGCTGCTTGCAGGGCACAGAAAATTCAGAGGAATGCAAATTGCATGTGCTCACGTCCCTCCAGAGGCTTCCAACGAGTGTGCATGGAAAATAACTGGAAAAGGCCGAGTAGCTGGAGGGTGAGCGATGCCACCATCTGAGGGTTGAAGGAACTGCAGGTGCTGAGCTTATAGATTGGAAAGTGGATCTGAAAACACCACGGGGATGCCCAGAGCTGCCTCATCTGGTGCTCTGGTGCCTAAGTTCCTCAGTTGCTGAGTCCTCCTCTCTCCTCTTTGCAAACACTAGTGCTTCTAGTGGAGAAGTTATACCTTTGCTCTGGGCTCTTTTAGGAATTGCTTTGTTCTAAAGAAGACAGTGGAATAACTCTTAAGATCATCACAGATTTTCTAAGCTACTTGTACAGAAAAGGAACATGTCAATTGTTGCTTGCTGGGGAGTCGTATAATCAAGACAGATGGAAGCTGCCGGGATGGCCCCATGGTCAAGGAGGCTAAGGTCTGACCCAGGTGCCTCTACCTCACAAGAGATCAGGATGTCAGAGGAGAGGCATTTTATCTTTGCTAATTGCATTCCCTTTACTATGCCTTCTTCCAGTTGTCAAATTCCTTCCCTGTAATATTTTTAATTAAAACTATATATTTTATTATTTTTTAGAGAGAGGGGGAGGGAGAGAGGCAGAGAGGGAGAGACATCAATGCTTTCACCTGCCTCCAGCTATGCACCTGGCTGGAGACCTGGCTTGCAACCTGGTTATGTGCCCTGGCTGGGAATCGACTAGCGACCTTTGGGTTCACAGGCCAGGGCCTTAGCCACTGTGCTACCAGCCAGGGCTCCCCTGTTATTTTTCCCCCCTGTTGTATCTTAAAGAGGGCTAATCATAAAAGGGGCCTGATTCGAGTTTTGCTTAGGGGTGGCTACACATATCCCTACCTTACACCAATCACCAGTCTCCCTTGTCTCCCCTGTTAGTATTTCTCAGAGCTACTCCTCTAGTTTCGCCCCACTGTGGCAGTCCTAGCACAAGCTTTGGTGGACAAGTGAGATGGGAGTTAGGGGCCACAAGATGAACAAAATTGGGAAACCTGCAGACTGAGTGCATGGTGACTGCTATGGTTGGAGGCACATGCTCCAAGGGCTTGGGGTTGAGTCTGGTGATGCTTTACCAGCAATGGTGTGGTTGTGGGGACCTCCCTGCAGTCCTGGGAACACAGCAGAGTTTATGAGTGACTCCAGGTTGTACAGAATCTCTTTGCCGGTTTTGGGATCCACACTGCGCACTCCTAGATGAAGAAAAATATCAGAATGGGAACAATAGGCAGGCTCTTCCCTCTGTTTTCTCCCTGCCTGGATTCAAAACCAGACTGGCCATTAGGGTGCTCAGCACAAGCCTGGTCTCTACTCCCAGGGAATCCTGATACATGAAATGCTGCAGGGCACAGGGGCGCTTTCTTCCAAACATAGCAGGCCACCCTTTCACATATGAAATAGAAGGATGAAAATTTCCTTCCAAAGAGATTTCCTTGGACATAAGTATTTCCTCAAAGTGTCAAAGAGCAGCTGCCTAAGATGACTACTTCGAGGGAGACAAGAATTACGTGGCTAGATACAGGGAATAAGGTTCCTTTTGGAGAAAAAGTTAATAATCAGCAATAGCAATTACTAATGTCTCTATAGAGCTTCTTGTGAGCCAGAACTGCTCTAAGGACAAGAGTGGTCCAAAGGAACTAGTGCTATTATCATGATCCCTAACTTGGAGGTGAGGAAGTGAGGCACAACGAGGTTGCACAACTAGCCCAAGATGACGGTGAGTATGGGGCACAGCCAGGTTCTGCTCTGCTGGCTGGGTCAAACAAATCACAATATCCAGAGAGAAAAACATCCCCCAGGCAGATGGGAATGGCTAGCTACCTGCCACGGAAACCTCAACACAACCAAAGGACCTCAGAGGTTAGAGGTTTCCAGTCATTAGGTGGGTGTATCTAGGGGCTTGGGCGAACTGCTCCTGATTTGGGAATATAGAGAAATCCAGTTTTCAGAGGGATGGTTTCTCTGCTAATGCCAAGTTCATGCACCAGGTTCCACCATGGGCTGAATGTTGGCCTGATCACCTCTGGCTTTCTCAAGTATGGGAATCCCAAGATAATGGAAGCACCTACATACATGTGGGATGTAAGTATTCTATTACTGGAAAGAGAAATTCCTTACTAATATGATAAAGTAGTACTATGATTTATACATCAATACCTTATGGTTTCATTACTATGAGTCTGTCTTGAGAGGAAGCAGGGTGGCCTACAGTAAGTTCACCACAATAGTGCTGCACCGGAAGGCCTCCTGGTGGCTCCTGACCAGCATGCATATCCTCCTTTTACTCCAACACCTGCCTTGGGAGGTTAGCTGACCCAATGAATGCTGGCACCCAGCACAACACCCTCCCTTCTCTCCCAGGACCTAGGCAGCCATATGCAGGGTTTCTTTCTAGGTCCCTTCTGTAGACCCTGTCATTGTCCGTTCCTAAGTAGCTCTTTCAGGGATCCTAATATCTTCGAGGAATCCCAGGTCACAGAGTTTCCCCCCAGCTTTATAAACTAAATGTGAGCACCCAGAGGAGAAAGGCCAATGCCAGCACATCATGCTCAGGAGCACACCCCGCCTGTAGAAGATCATGCCGGCTCGGCAGCCTCTCAGGGTTTTGTGGGTGGTGGTGGATACCACATGGCAGTGTTCGAAGGGGGAGGGCACCACACCAGCCGCCACCAGCCCACTGATGTGCGCCATGTCAGCCATGAGATACGCCCCGTTGTCATCAGCAATCTTCCGCAATCGAGCATAGTCCAGGTTTCGGGAGTAGCAGCTAGTTCCTAAGGTGGCAAAGTGACACCATTGTCAGAGACAACCACAGCCAACTGAGAGTCAGTTACAAGGTAGCCTCTGGATATATGTATTTCAAAGCCTGGCGGATTCTCCTTCTAAAATCTGATAAAACAAATGAAGAATATTCTTGAACATCTTTATGCCAAAGGCAACCACTCTGATCTCTGCCCCTTCAATGTCATGGTGGTCAGGATGGCCCCCAACTATTATTACTACCCCCAATTAGTCAAGTATTAACATTCCTAGATGATTCTCAGAGAACACCCTCAGATCTTATTCCACATATTATTAATGGTGACAAAACAGACATTTTTCCTAGAAGAAAAGAATATACTTAGACTCAAGAAGCTCAGCCATCCAAGGCAAAAACAAGCAGAGAGCAAGGACAGGGTGGGGAACATCATCCCATCTTCTCTTTGTAAGAGACCTAGGACTGGTGACTAAGACAGCTGCTTTCTGCCCCATTCATCACCTGCAATAATCAGCTTCGGGTGGAAGAGGCGGGCATTCTCCTCCAGTTGGTCATAGTTGATGTAGCCAGTGTCGGGGTTCACCTGTGGAATGTCATGCACACAGCCGGCTCAGGTTGCCTCTCCAGCCTGTCCTCCCACCTGAACTTGCACCAGCCATTAAGGATAAGATGACTTCTTCCATGTGCCCACAGCTGTTTGCTCCTCTCCACCATGAAAATAGGAAAGATGTCCCAGGCCAGGACTTGAGGGTGAGGTGGGATACCATAGTATTTGGCCTGCACAAGTGGCATGGATGACCAAGTATCGCTCATGGATCCATGATGCCCTGAGGAGTCCCAGGGGAAAAAATGAGTCCCTGCCTCACATGGGTTCCCTGGGATGAGTAGGAAGCAAAAAGCCACTGCAGAATGAAACAGGAATGACAGACAAGCAAGCACCACACCACATAGGTGCTAAGACACAGTAACCTTCAGGATGAGACAAAGTGCTTGCCAACAGCACTTTTAGTCCAAGTACAATGAGGCCAGTAAAAGAAATAAAGGCATAAGGATCAGATAACAAAAAAGCTGACATAACTCATTGATACCACAACTGTACATCTGGAAAAGTCTTGAGGCAAGCTATTAGAATTAGTAACTGAATTTAGCAAGGTCACCTGATATATGGTCAAAAACCAATAATCAATGATATTCATATATATAAGCAGCAAAAAAATAGAAAAATGTTATTATATCATTTTTTTTCAAAAGTTATAAAATATCTAACAAAAAATGTACAATACAATACAAAACATTGAGAGAAATTTTAAAACTTTAAAAATAAAAAAAACTTGGGGGGAGGGGGGAGGTAGAGGCAAAGAAGGGGAGCAGCTTAGACAAGAACCTAGTATAAAGGAACCAGGGACATAGACAACAGGGGGGATTGACTTTGGGGGGAATGGGTGGGTGGGGAGGGGGACAGAGGGGAGCAAAAAGGGGATGGATGTAATACAACAATAAAATTAAAAAAAAAAAAACTGTTAAATTAAAAAAAAACTTACAGTAATTAAGGCTATGTGTGCTTGTGAAAGGACAGTCTGACAGAAGAGAGCCAGGAAAAGGAGCTATCATGATGGACAGCCATTCACACTCAAGGACAGTGAGGGTGCTGCAGGGAGAGCACAGCCCTCCAACAAAAGGCAAGAAGTGACCAACCAGACATTCACACTGAACAAAATGTAATCTACACCCCTACCTCAGCTACACACACAAACCAATTCCAGATGGACTGCAGATCCATCTTACACATGAAAGGTAAAGCCACTTTTTTCGTTTTGGTAACACATTTCTTAGCAAGTTCAGTGTATTAAAGTTATATGAAAGTATTTATGCTAAAGAAATGTAAAAGTAATCACAGGGGCTTACTGTAGGAAAGATTGAGAGGGGTGTGGTGTGGGAGCCCTCTAGGGAGGGGGTGGTGAGAAACTAAAGCCCCTGCCCCCTGGAGGAAAGAATTTCATGGGGAGGTGGTGACCCTTTCCAAACTAACAAAGTGCTTTCAATCCAGTGTGCTAGACCAGGAACCACTAACAAAGCACTTTCTGTTCAACACAATTACAGACACTGTGTGCAAGGTTATGGGAACTAAGAAGTCATGTGGAAAGGCTGGCTGAAAGACGATTTGTGGTTTTGTTCTTTGTTTAAGGGCGGAGCTGATTCTTTCTCAGTCACCTCAACTCAACAAAAAAAAACTCTTACCTTGATGAAAAATCAACAGCTGATCCCTAGTCAAAAAATAGATATCATTCTAAAAATTTTGTTAAACGCAGTAATTACCCTCAACATGTGCTGCTATTCTCTCCCTCCATGCTTGTTTTCGAAACGAGATTTTTTTTTAAGTATTTTTTATTTTCAATCTTGAAATTTCTACAATAAAGTGGCTCCTGGAAGAATTCAGAGTTATTTATAACAAACTGTCCTAGGGCCAGAGCTAGCAGTACATCGGCCTCCGACAAGAAGGAAGTCATCTCCCCTCAGGAGCTTAGGACCAGCTCCCACTCCTTAGTTACAGAGTGGGGCAAGCAACAGAAGGTTCCTGTTTCCCCACAGGGACATGGGATGCTACACACACACACACACACACACACACACGCATGCTGGGTGGCTGCCCAAAGGAAAGGATGAAAGAATCCCTCAGCAGGCACGGCGGGCCAGGGAAGCAGCAGCCTCATGGGCAGAGGAGATCTGCAGAGATAGCTGTGACAGGCTCAGCGAATTTGTGTCCCACTGCCTGACCACCAAGGCTGGTGCCCACAGGAGCTCCTCTGGCAGGTGAGCTGGCTGAACTGACCAGGGTCCCAGTCCCAGTCACTCCATAGCCCCTCAGGTCCACAATGGGGTGGGCCATCCCACCACATCCACAGGGCTGCAGACTACATAGTGCATGTTAAAGACTGAGGTGGCTATGGGGGAAACTGGGTGCAGTCCCAGGCTTGCCTATTACCAGGAAGACTCTTCAGTAACAGCAGACACTGGGCCAAAACATGTAAGGCTCCCTGAAGGCCTTATCTAAGAGCAGAAGGTAAGTTGGTGATTAGGTTGCCACAGCCCATTTCATGGTAAAAGAAACTGCAGGATCAGCTTTTGTGTTCTTAGTACAAAGAGACCTGTGTTACTACTGCTATGTTTCAAACTCCATCTTCAAGGTTACCTGACTGTAAATGCCAAGGCTTCCCATGAAAAGAAACAAACTGTCCCTTGCACACAAAAAGGATATGTGCAAATACAAGAACGAGACAAAGGTTACTAATGAAAACAGTGAACAATCAAGGATATGCAACAATGACTACAGAATGCCAAGAGAGCAATGGCTTGATTTTCTTAAAAGGATAAAATTATGTGATAACCAAGCATAATAATGCATGGCTACCTTTGCTCATGGTGGGACACATAGAACTAACCAAGAACAGCCCATCATTAATACACACCACGAGCAGATAAGTTTCTGGACACAAGAAAGAAGCATACTGTACACAGAATGTACCATAAACCAGTCTGCAAGTTACCTCTTTCCTACGTCTTTAATTACCATTATAGATAAGTCACTATGCCCTTCATGAGCCCATGAATCTTACATGCATTTTTCTGGACCAAACTGTTTATAAAGGACAAGGGACCATACATAAACACATGTCAGACTCATGATGGGTGTGTGGCTTGTTCTTGAGCTGGAGCTAGAGATGCACCTCTAACATGAGGGGTCTGGGTATGGTGGACCTGGTTGCTGGAATTGTCATCCCAGCTGTCACTGTCCCTAGTTCTGCAACAGTCAGTTGTTCCTCCCAACTGTCCCCAGCTTGCCCTGTATGTCTGAGGAGTCCCCAGGGCAGGGAAATGACAAATGGTGAAAGGTGGAGACATCCTATAGTGAGCCAGGTGAACAAAACTTACTTCTATTGGTCAGCCAAACACAAACACTGGAGGCTTTAAAAGAGACAAACTACAGAGTTATGCAGAGAGGCACTCCTACCTTATAGGGCAGAGACTCAAAGAAGATGGATGTGGCAGAGATTTTCTTCTTATCTGTCATGAAACCATGGGTCAGGTGGCCTCCATCTGGCAGGTCCAGGCCCATGATGCGCCCGTGGGGTTCCACC
Source organism: Noctilio leporinus (assembly GCA_004026585.1). NCBI lineage: Eukaryota > Metazoa > Chordata > Mammalia > Chiroptera > Noctilionidae > Noctilio > Noctilio leporinus. The sequence goes on along the minus strand of PVIW01001618.1, from coordinate 7,022 downwards.
AGGGCAGTATACACTGCGAAGTTGGCAGGGGACCCTGGGCCAAGCAGACCAGAGGAGGCATCATTGCTTCTGCCTATGAGGCAGCCAGCAGAACCCCAAGCTTGGCCACTAAGCCAGAGACCAGAAGTAGCCAGAATAGATTTCCACCATTAAGTAACAAGAGTGAAATCTTCCTCTCTCAACTCCCTGACTCAGGCTAGTGAATCCCTGTCATTCCCTCCACCTTCAGGCTAACAGCTTGTTTTAGACATGCTAATTATGAAAGGAAAATGCCTCTGGCTGGAGTTCTTAGAAAAACAGCCCTTCCCATTTTCCCTTCCCTTCACATAAAAGGACCTGAACTCCACTTTCTAAGATGGATTTGAAGATTAAGTGTCCCATTTTTATCTTCTCAATTTGCACCTTCTGGATCAATAAATCTCTTCTTACTCTAAACCCTGAGTTTTGGCCTTTCTAAGTGTGGGGTGTACAACCTTTGGACTGATAACAGTTGTGCATTCCTTGAGCCCCCAGGGTCCCTTGCACCAACCCCCTTGAGAGGAAATAGATGATGGTCAGGGACAGAGCACTATCCTTGAGGAGTGAGAACTGCCAGGAGCCAAGGACATGGAGAAAGGCGCACCCAGGAGAGGCTTCACTTATTTGTAATTTCTGTTTATGGGCAGTCCTCATATAACTCCTCTCCCTGTACATCCACCCCAGGAGAAAGGCCCCAGACCCAGCTAGACCTGGTCATTACCGGAGTAGGGCTGGACATTGACTCCCCAGTACTGGGGGTCCAGACCGTAGAGCTGCAATGCTCGCTTCTGGCAGAGGATCTCCAGCTCATCAATAAACTCAGTGCCACCGTAAAACCTGTGTGAGAAAAGCAGGGGACTTAGGCCCACTCTGGCACAGGGCCTTCATGCTCAGTACAGAGGCCAGCGGCACAGGGTGGGGCAGAACAAAAGTGGAGGACTAGTGCAAACCCTACACAACTCATCTTCCATTGGTGCCAAGTGCTGTGACACTGTGCAAGTATCTCCTCATCTATAAGGACATTGTGACACAAGCCCTCACGGGTGAAACATGCATTCACTTTAAGCGAAATGAAGTAAGCCAGGGCCCACTGCAGGATTCCCCTGTTGTATAAGGTACCAAGAGTAGTCATAGTAAGAGACAGGATGTGGATTGATTGATTGAGCAAGGGCTGGGTGGAGGGACGGTTGTAGAGTGTGTTTTTTGTTTCTGCATTTCTAATAAGTTTACTTTTCATTTAATAATTACATATCAAAATTTATCCCAAATTTATGGTTTTTATCTGTACATATACTAATAATCATAACTAAAAATCCAAAAGAAAATTTCAACACTTATGCCTTGTGGTCATACAAAGCCTTAAAAATCTTAAATTAAATTTATATACATTTTTATTATAGTAAAAAACATAAAATTTACCATCTCAACTTTTTTTTTTTTAAATCCTCATCCAAGGACATTCTTTTTTGACTGCTTTTAGAGAGAGAGGAGAGGGGAGAGTGAGAAAAACATCTATGTGAGAGAAACATCAATTGGTTGCCTCCTGTACATAGTTTGTACTCACCAGGACCTAGGTATGTGCCCTGGCTGGGGAATGGAACCTGCGACCTTTGGGTTCGCAGGCCGGCGCCTTATCCACTGTGCTACCAGCCAGGGCTTGGATAGAGCAATCTTGATTGAAGGTGCTTGCTTTTCATCACTTTGAATATTTCTTGCTAGGCCCTTCTTGCCAGCAAAGTTTGAGAAATCAGCTCATAGTTTTATTGGAACGCCTTTGTAGATAACTCTTTTCTTTTCTGTCACTGCTTTTAAGATTTTCTCTTTATCTTTAACTTTTGGCATTTTAATTACAATATGTCTTGGTATGGTTCAATTTGGATCTAGCTTATATGGGACTTGTTGTGCTTCCTGAACTTCTGTGTCTATTTTCTTGGCCAAATTTGGGAAGTTTTCCTTTATTATTTTTTCACACAAGTTTTCAGTTTCTTGCCCTTCCTCTTCTCCTTCTGGCATTCCTATGATTTGGATGTTGGCACATTTAAAGTCATCCCAGAGGTTCCTGACATTCTCATTTTTTTCAATTCTCGTTTTCACTTTCTGTGCTGGTTGACTCTTTATTTCTTCCTAATTGTTGATTTGAACCCCATTTTCCATCCCTTCACCATTGGTTCTGTGTGTATTTTCCTTTGTCTCACTTGGCCTAGCCTTCACTTTTTCCCTTGTATGTTTACTGTACTCAAGCATTTCTGTCAAGTCTGTGAGCATCTTTATTACCAGCATTTTAAACTGTGTGTCTGTCAGGCTGGCTATCTATTCATCTTTAGGTTGGCTACTTCTCTGATTCTTAGTTTGGCCACTAGGACCTTGATTTGTGTCTTTTTTTGAGTCATATTTCTCTGTCTCCGCGTCTAGACAGGCTCCTATGTTTGGCTCCGTGTCTTAGGTATAGCTGTCCCACCTGTTAGTTGTAAGGGGCGGAGTCTCAGGTACTCGTCAATGCAGAGCGACCCTTTTACCAAGTAGTGATGCTGTAAGTGGGGTATGGGTCTGAGAGGGATCTATGCCAGTTGCTCAGCACTTGCTCCTTTTTAAGACACTTCTCCCACTTCCCATATGAAGCTAGCTCCTCTCTAGTTCCATGGCTCCCAGAGTGAGTGGGTCTGTGGATGTTTCAGGACCATGGGGCCTCTAAACAAATGAATTCCTCCCGATAGTTACTCGGCCCCAACCCCTATGGTTTTCACAATCAGAAAAAGCAATGTGTCTTTTATTTTCTCCCCTGACACTGAAACAGTGAGCCACAAGAGCTAGTCTGGTGCTGGGAGCATTCAGTAGGTGTTCCTACTGTGATTTTTCTTTTTGCTAGCAGACCCCTGCCAGTCTCTCATTTGTGCCACGAACTCATACAGCTGCCTGCAAAGTGTGCCAGCAATCCACTTGACTAACCACTTCCTCTGTGTCTTTGCTCCATCCCTCCTGTCTGGATGAGCCTTTTCCTCTTATATCTTTTGTTTGTTGGGTTTCTGTGCAGTTCTAGGTTCAGGAATTTCTGGATGTCTCTCGTTTTAAGGTAGATGTATTGTTTTTGGTTGTTGGAGGAGACATAGCGTGACTATGCTTCCATCTTGGATCTCTCTATCCACTTCTTTTATTTTTGATAGTAGCTATCCTAATGGGTGTGGGGTGATATGATAGTCCATTGTAGTTTTGATGTGCATTGCCCTAATGATTAGTGATGCTGAGCACCTTTACATGTGATTATTAGTGGGAGTTACTGTTTAATGGGGACAGAGCTTTGTTTATGCAAAATGAAAAAGCTGTGGAGATGGATGGTAGTGATGGTTTCCTCATACTGAGAGTGTGCTTAATGCCATCGAATTGTATGCTTAAAAGGGGTAAATTTTCTATTATGCCTATTTTACCACAAAAAGGAAAAAGGGGGGAATGAAAGAATTTTACTTACAATGAGGGTGGTTATTAAGAAACCAGGAAAATTCCTTGGTAAGTAGAATAGGAAAACTGAGACAGACAGCTAAACAAACGGGTTGAGCAATTTACAGCCAGATACAGAAGGTCACCAGGGCAGAAGGCCCTGGGTGCCTAGCAATGGGCAAAACTGCTATCAAACCTTGCCCCCCAAGTGGCCTTTCCTTCCCTGGTTTACATTGCCTGCCCTGGTGCTGGCCAATCAATGGAGCACACGACCTTGAAAGGACACACCTGGAAAAACTGATGAATACTGTATGGAGATCTTTTCCTAATACCTCCCCTGAGACTCCCAGCCCTCAAAACCCTCAGGGCCCCTGCACCTGTCTCCTAGGCCCCTTTTCTCTGACTTCCCAGTGAGCTCAGGCAGCCCAGCCTAGGCTCTCCTGGTGCTTCTTCTATGCCATGCCCTTCCTGTTTCACTGTCCCAGCTTTAATAAATGTACCCTCATAGTCATCTGGACTTCTGTTGTGAAATCTTTCCTGCATGAAATCAAGAACCTACACACTACAGGCTGGCCTTAGGCAGACGCACCCTGGATCTGGTCCCCTTTCAGGAACAACACTTCTGATATCAAATGTGTGGGTTTTTTCTTCACACTAACCAATTCTGACACCAACTGTCCTACAAATCAATTCACTTCTGACCTCACAACCTGGAGTTAGCGCCAGACCTGTCTGGTGTAGGGCTCAGGCCCATAGGCTACACTCCTTTAGAGGACAGTTCCAAATGGTCAGGCCCCCAGGCTGCTCACACTTCTGTCTGACAACTCAAGGGCTCCCACAACACCCTCTCCGGTTCAATGATTCAGCAAAGCCACTTAAGAAAGTACTAGACTTACTATTGCTGGTCAGAGGCAAGGGGCAAGGAATAGGGAAAAGGGCTTGGTGCTCCCATGTGGGCTTTAGGAGTGCCACCCTCGCAGCACCTCAGATGTTCACCAGCTGGAAAGCTCTCTATACCCCACCATTTCAGGGATTTATAGAGGTTTCATTATGAGGTGTGACTGAGCAAAACCACTGGTGATTAACTCAGCTCTCTAAGCATGCCTTGCCCTTCTGGCTACCAGCCCCAATCCTGAAGCTATCTAGGGGCCCACCTAGAGCCATCACTGTAGCATAATGTCAGGTATGCTCCTTGTGAATCATAAAAGACATTCCCATCACCATAGATTCCAAGAGTTTTAGGAGCTCAGGCACCAGAAACCAGGCACAAAGATTAGATATTATTGATCACACCACAGTTTGAAAACATCTGGATTCAAGACCCAGATCTGCTCCCCATGTAGACTTGAAAGGTCATTGAAGTTTAGTCTTAGCATTCCCCTCTTTAATATGTGGAACACAGCACCACTTTCTCTGCTGGGCTGCCATGAGGATCAGATGAGACATTAATTGTGAAAACACCCAGTGAGCTCTTCAAGTCACAATGCAAAAGTTAATTGTTCATAGCACAAAAAAGACAAACTGTTAAAGCCTCAATCTGGTTTCTGGCCCTTCTACAGAGCTTCAGGGTATGTCAGGATAGAATGCCAGTTCAGCCCCGAGGGTGACCCTTCTTTTCTCTGCATTCTTTGGACACAAGTATACACTTTTTTTTTTTTTTTTAATTTTATTGTTGTTGTATTACATCCATCCCCTTTTTGCTCCCCTCTGTCCCCCTCCCACAAGTATACACATTTACAAAAAAAAAAAAAGGACAGCCTGGCTGGTAGCACAATGGATAAGGCGCCAGACTGCAAACCAGAAGGTCACTGGTTCAATTCCCAGGTCAGGGCACATAACCAGGTTGCAAGCCAGGTCTCCAGTCAGGTCCGTGGCTGGAGGCAGGTGAAAGGCAACCATACATTGATGTCTCTCTCCCTCTCTGCCTCTCTCCCTACCCCTCTCTCTAAAAATAATAAATAAAATCTTAAAAAAAAAAAAAAGAATATACTGTCCTATGGTTCTCAGGGTAAAGTTGGCTGAAATCCCTGCATATGGAAATGCAACGTTTATAAAGCAGAAATGGTTGCTACTATGACAGATTCAGTTCCCAATTCTGAGTCACTCCTGAAACAGATCCTGAAACAGCAACCACAACCCTTCAAAACATCCCTTTGAGTACTTACTGACCTTCTTCCAAAGGCTGGACAACTGTTTGGCATCTCCAAACTCCTCTATGACTGGCCAATTATTCTAGAAAGCTCCCAGAGAGACTATTAAAGTGGCCCTGAGTCCAGCTGCTTCTAGAATGCCAGCGCTATTGCAAGCTGGGCATTGGAAAAAAGTCATGTCAGAGAGTAGGAAGGAAGCAGTAGTTTGGATTCTGTGCTGACTCAGGACCTCACACCACTAAGTTAGAAGCAGGCCTTTGATAACATTCACATACCTCTGGCCAGGGTACCCCTCGGAGTACTTGTTACTTAAGCAAGAGCCAAGGGCCTCCAGAACAGCTCTGCTGGTGAAATTCTCTGAGGCGATCAACTCTAATCCAACCCTCTGCCGGTTACTTTCCTTCTTAATGATGTTATAAACCTGATAGGAAGAAAAACAGAGCTAAACATTTGGATCTTTTAGTCCAAAATCAATAACCTAGTCAAAAAAAAGCCACTGTTATATAGGGCCATATTTTGCCCTCAGAAGCTGCCTATAACCCAAATAACCAAACTTAGGTATACGTACTTGAGTATTTCACCTAATTTTTAATTGCATACCATCTTATCTCTATTTCTACATTTCATCAAGTTTTTCCTCCTCAAGCCTTATTCCTTGCTTTTCTTCTTTAAAATAACCACAGAAAGCAGACCACTGGTTCCCTAGGGTTTGGGAGTTTGGTCAGATAACTGCTAATGGGTTCAAGGTTTCTTTGTGGGAGGACAAAAGTGTTCTAAAATTGACTGTAAAAACACTAAGATACCACTGAATTGTGCATTCTAAATAGATGATTTGTAGCCCTGGCTGATGTGGCTCAGTGGATTGAGTGTCAGCCTGCAAACCAAAGGATCACAGGTTCAATTCCCACTCAGGACACACAGGTTGTGGGCCAGATTCCCAGTTGGGGAAGTTCAAGAGGCAACCACACATTGATGTTTCTCTGCCTTTCTTTCTTCCTCCCTTTCCCTCTCCCTAAAAATAAATAAATAAAATCCTGTAATTTATTTTATTTTTTTAAAGATTTTATTTATCATTTCCAGAGAGAGGAAGGGAGAGAGGCAGAGAGGGAGAGAAACATCAATGTATGGTTGCCTTTCACCTGCCTCCAGCCAAATAAATAAAATCTTATTTTTTTTTTAAACATTTTATTTTTTATTTTTTTATTTTTTTATTTAAAAAAAAATTTTTTTTTAAAGATTTTATTTATTATTTCCAGAGAGAGGGGGAAGGGAGAGAGACAGAGAGGGAGAGAGACATCAATGTATGGTTGCCTTTCACCTGCCTCCAGCTACAGACCTGGCTGGAGACCTGGCTTGCAACCTGGTTATGTTGCCCTGGCTGGGAATCGAACCAGCGACCTTTGGGTTCGCAGGCCGGCACCT